>OY037014.1:15953025-16193025 GCA_955831195.1 Pilophorus perplexus | reverse complement strand
TCCGTTCAAATGTATTTTACTAGTTTACTAGTAAAATAACGATTTTACAGCGTTACACAAGCATGAAAAGACAGGCAAACGCACATATTCCAAACTTTTTTTTAATTACCTACCTAATTAATTACGTATGTCAAAGAAAACGTAGAAGAAAGCTGCAAATTTTACACAACGGTTTATTATTCTATGATATAGCTTAATAATGATCTTTTGTGCAAAATAACAATTATTGTGCAAAAATTAATTCTGTCTTTGAGAAAAATGTTTGAACAAAAAAATCCGTATGTAGGTACTGTGTTTGGACAGATGTGGGACCTCGGAAAAACAGATTTCGCGTCCAAAAATACTTCGTAAACGACACCTTATTGAACCTCCTGGGATCCGTCAACAATCCTATTTGCAGCCCCATGAAAGCCCCATAGATGGCCATGGTGAAATTGGATCGTTCTGGACCCCCGTAAATGGATTCTGTGTCTAAAAGTACTTTGAAAACGACACCTAACTCGATCCCTTAGCCGTAAAACCCCTCCCGTAGCTCCATAGTGTCCCACGGGTGTGGGCGTTCGGGCTGAAAACCTTGCGGGCACAACTAGATGGTAGATCGAGTGTTTTGTCAATTTTTCAGGTTTTTTAAAAATTCTTCTGCCCAAAACGGCTCGGACGGCGGACGGACATATCGTGTTATGAAACGTATTTGTATTATACTATTGGTATTATATTGTAATGTCAAATTTTAGGCCGACCAGAATTCTCGACCTCCGTTGCGATTACATAGGTATATTATTCCAAGAATAATAAACCAAAATAGTAACTATTTACAACTGTAAATAACTTAGTAAAAATTCGTTTTTAGGTGTCAGGTGGGTGTACTCCCTTGAGGGGCGAAATACTTGGGGGAGTGGCCCGCCAGGCCGCAACGACCGCCCCCGCGAGGGAGGAACGAGCGGGAGTTGGCTGGCGGACCCTTCAGTAGGTGGCTCTCTAGTAGATATACTCTTAAACTAGGGAGCCATCCCCTGCTGGCTAAAGCCAGCCAACCCCGGACTGTATCCCACCTGGCCTCAGACCCTTCTAATCGCTATCCCATAAAATAGTTTTTTTCTTAATGAAATGCAGGATGTAAGTGAGAGGATTCTTTTTGACTTTTGGAACTCTCATAGATACCCCACGTGGAGCTACTATTTTATGGTACCTTGCACATCAGGGGGACCACTTTATCTGTGAGGCGCCAACAATGCTTTGGCCACCCCGGACATACGAGAGGGCCCTGCTTCACTCATTCGGTCAGTGTGACAGGGGGGAGGGGGGGCTTGCCTTGCTCGGCCATTCCATTTGAAGAAAGGAAAGTTCACTTCATCCTGCTATTACATAGAAACGAAGTGGGGTTGGGAGGAGGGATGGCAACAAAAATTTAAACATCGACAACCATACATCAATGTCCCAAAAGCATGCCTCAGAACCATCGATGGTTTTTGTCTATCGAAATTTTCGTTATCAAATACAAATTTTGTAGTGAAATGTTTTTATTCATTAGGGGTAGAAAGGACCTATGTTTGATTCTGTAGGAATTCCAACATCACCAGTGAGTTATTTTAAATTTAATAAATAAATTTTCAAAATTTTTCTTGAAGAATTGAGTCTACGGCAAAAATGAAAACATCGATGTCTCAATACTTCGTTTTCCAAATATTGATGTCTATAAAACATCCGCACCCAACCATTGATGGAAATACATCATTGCTTTCCTCAACATCGTTTTCAACACAATATTGATGTATTGTTGCCATCCCTAGTTGGGATCTTTGACTTGTACTCTCGCCCTGAGATGTCGTATCAGCGTTTGTGCCGTATTTGTGTTATTGTTCCGTTGTTCTCAGGTGAGTGTTCTGTGTTCCTGAAGAACTATCTGCTCTCGATTTTATTTTGCATGTATGCCATTTCAACAGTGTCTCGTTCAACACTACGTTTTGCTGTTTGAGTGCAAAATTGTCGGCAAGATGTCCTGAAGAAGCTATACTTCTTATATTTACCAATTTTGACATAGCCCACTCCAAAGGAAACGCGTGGACCTTCCTCTCCAAAATGAGGAGCGCAGTCCTCTGCACATTCTTGGAATTGTATTGATACAAAACTATCCACCAACCAGGTTTCAGTTGTGTGAACGCGTTTGTGACATTTGCTTATAATACCAGGTCATCCCCTGCTGGCTAAAGTCAGCCAACCCCCGACCTTACCCAACTGGCCTCAGACCCAACAACTCGTTTTCCGATTAGGTATAGTTTTTCTTCTTTTTTTCTAAAATAAATACAGGATGAAAGTGAAAGGATTCATTTTGAAGGAAAAATCTAATTCCGACCCCCGTTTTTACCTATTTTGACTTTCGGAGTTCAGATTCGCCACATGGAGCAACTCTTTTGTGGTTTTAAACTTTTCTTGTACTGTGGTCACCAAACTGAATTTTTTTTAAATGTTTGAAATCTTTTTTGGCCAACTTTTAGAGTTCAGATACGCTTTTCTAACTCTGAACACCGTCACCATGATTTTTACTGCTGAAATTGTTCGTTTGCTGATGTGGAATGACGGCAGCATGCTGGTGCCACTAGGTGGGCGTTTCTCAAAGGTGCAGAGGTGCAATCCTGTATGGGAAATAGGGAGACATTGCCGGTAGTCCAAATTGTTCATTCGTCAATGAACAACTTTGGGTGGGTGACCAGTTTGGAGCTGCCAAGCTCATCTACAGCCCAGTGTCGTGAGTGGTTGAGGGCTCGAAACTCTTCATTTGGACCACCTGCAGAGGAGTCGTTTGTATCCCCAATTCCAATATTGTTTTATAAATCTTCAAACCAATCTACTAGCTTTTCAAACCAGGGTTACAAGCCAACTGGTTCATTCCAGTCTCTTCTACTGGTTGTAAAGCCCTATAAACCGATTCTATCACTCTATGAGAGTGATGTTACACCAAAACAGAGTGAAAACCGGTTCTATAGCCCTAATGGGGTTATCACACTGTCGGGAAAGACATGATGACCGAGAACTTGCTGGAACGACAAGTAGGGGAAAAAGGGAAATATGGCGTCGAGTAGGGAAAAGAATGAACTCACCCCCCCCCCCCCCATCTGCCCTCCCCGTCTGACAAACCATCGTGTAGTCAGAACTGTTCTCACCATATGACGGTTTGTCAGACGTCGGGCCTTCACAGGGGGGGGGGGGGATTGTGACGTCATAATGGCCGCTCCGACAACTGGTTGGCTCGCTGGGTGTTTCCGACAGTGTGATAACCCCATAACCGGTTTTCAAAGTTCTCCAACTGGTTTTCTCAAATCCTAAAAAACCGGTCTGAAGCGTTTCGACCAGTTTTGCTACACTTTGAACGAGTTCTGCACCAGTTTTACAGCTCCGACTGGTTTTCTCAAATCCTAAACCAGTCTGAAGCGTTTCGAACAGTTTTGCAACACTTCGATCGAGTACTGCTCCTAAAGGGTTGTAGGGGAAAGGCTTGTGCCTCTGGCCAGTTGTACCTCTGGCCACATGCTCGTTTGGACTTCTGGACCGTTACAAGACCTGTGCCCACCATCTCTGCTCTATTTTTTAATAAAATTCTTTTTCATGTTTTGATATTTTCTTGCATTTTTTGAGGTGCTGTTGAAAATAAGGGGTAGCTGAAGATACAACCTAGCCTGCCTGAGGCACATGCCCTGGTTGTACCTCATGCAAGGTCTTTTTTCTTTTCATTTTTTCAAATTACTGGTGTGGATGGCGTATTTGCTTTTTGTATACAACTTTTCTTTCCCAGAAGTGTAAATTCCGGGAGACGTCTTGCTGAACATTTTCATCATCTATCAGCTAAATGTTTTACCAATTTACTGCAATATTTGACTGATTTTGTCTCTTGCAATATTTAACCGATTTTGATGAAATTTCGCTCAGGATGTTCCCGAGAACTTAAACGTCGGATATTTATTTACATATTTCACAGAGCGAAAAAGGTGGTTCCTCCTCTTCTAAACTGAACTCTCCGCCCATTTATTAAATAAATTGAATACATTTTATTCATTCATTTTATTTGTTCTCAACTTCACTCATCACTTGCTCAAAAAGAGGACGTCATTGACGCTGTTATCCCTTCGAAGCTTCTGTTAACCCCCCCCCACTAGCCGCCTCCGACGAATTCCGTTATTTGTACTCTCCTCCATAACTGTCAAGTTTTGAGTTCCGTTGCGTTTTTATTTTTTATTTTTGTCTCTATTTCGTATTTGGTTTTTTTAACATGGTGTAAACGTCGGTCGTCACACACGCGGTACCTAGGTGGTGTGTGCTGCGTTCATATTCGGGACCGTACGGCCGAACCCGGCTGGGAAATCCGTCGAGAAAGATATTCCCACGCCAAAACCAAAAAACCTTGAAAGAAAATTGTTCCGCAACATTTACCGTTTTTTCCAAATCTTGTAAATCGAATGCGTTAGTTTTTTATTGCTACGATTTTTTTAAATTATCAAATCGACTCTTCAGGCACTGCACTACTGCATGCAATGCATTGTAAATACCGACTTCATGAAGAAAAAATCGTATTAGTCCTCAGTGATGAAGCATGACAATTTTCTAGTTTGCCATAAAGCATTTTTGACAGAATAACTTTTGTTTAAGTTCATTTTGAACGGTAGTTCACTACTTTTCACACTAGTTTTGGCTTTTGTCGTGTCTCAGGTCGCTTTCAGGTTTGTTTTTTTTTACAAACATTTGAATGTTGTTACGGCAGTTTTCGATCAGTAACATCATGAGTTTAATGACGACAATTTTTTTAATGAAAAAATTCCATGATTTTCACTTTTTTTACGAGATTTACTTTTTGAAATGCTAGCGCTTTTTAGTCACTTTTAAAGTGCTAGATTTTACTTATACATTTTTTTTTTTTTTTAGATAGGTAATTCAAAATTTTTAACTGTACCTACTTACCTAATCTTTTTTTTTTTTTGAAATTTTTGTTTTGAATTAATTTTATTTCTATTGTTTCTCATTGTTAGTGGTGTTCATTTGTTTATTCGACTTTGTCAGGCGAGTATCAGTCATGAGGGGACAGGTGCTGAGCCCACAGGGTCTGGGCATTGTCGGAATCCGGGTTTCCGTTGATCGGGACTCGAGGTTTGGTTTCACGCTGACCCGATCCGGAGGATGGTAAGACACCGATTTTTGTATTCATTCATCGTTTAATGAAGAGAAACATATTATATCATAATATAAGTTTATATATTATACTGCAGTATAAAGGGCCGATTTTGAGAAAAGGACTGGCAACACTATAGTTAGTGAGATTGGCTGGGTTCAGGTTATTAGGGTTCTGGCTATGCTGAACCGTCGTACACAGTGGCATTACAGCACGTTAAGTAGGCCACGTATTTCTTTAAAATTTTAAGATTTAATAGAAACGTATTTCTTAAAAATTTCTATTTAATAGAAAATTTCAAAATTTGTTGAAAAAATTAAAGCTGTTGTTTCTCTTGTTACAAAAAGTGGGATTCCACTATGAAAATTTCCACTAAGAAAAATGGAAGAAAAGTCGAAAAAATCATATATGATTTTTTCGATTTTTCTTCCATTTTTCTTAGTGGAAATTTATATATAACAATTGAAAAAAAAACAAAAAAAAAACACCCGACACCCAAGTTGATTCTCGACGGTTTTTAGGCAGGGTTTAATCATATTGACAATTTTACCGCTTTTAAATTATCTTCTTCTCGAATTTGGCTTTTGTTAATTTGATACATTTTTATGTCTTTGATTGACGCACAAATTCGAAAATCGTCAGAAAACCCCCGACCGTTACGACCTCCCGTCCACCGTACACATATCCTGTTAGTCCTGACTTTTTTTTATGTCGTAGACTAGGTACCATTAGGCACCTGTTGGTAGTTGTAAATACAAATTCTTCTTTCTTCGCTATTTATTAGGATTAGAAAAAACCGTCAACATTTTACGATTTTAAGGCTTTTGGTCACTCAATCCCCGTGCAGGTTTGCGTAAACCATTCAACCACTCAAATTGTAGAGGACAAAATGTCCTACAAATTTGGTTCCATAAGGGGTTTTGGTCCGACCTACAGTGACCGAGATATGGGGTTGCAAAGTTGGGTTACAATCACGTGTTTTGCAAAATTTTAACTGAATTTGAAATAATCAACTCTTTTGTATCTTAATAATTAAGATTATTGTTAAGAACAATTATTGTTCTAACCTTAGAATGTATGTTGATAATAATTTTATTAATTACTTTTCAGGATTAGATGATGGAAAAAAAAAACGAAGATATTTGCTTATCCCCTTCGCTTATTCCTTACTTATCCAAATCCTTCGTTTTGGCTGTATTTTTTTTTTTTTTTTTTTTTTTTTTTTTTTTTTTACAGAAATGGATTTGATAGGCGCTTGAATTCTCTACAACTGTTTTTATTATGATTTTATTTTCGGCGAATGAATAATTTATTCCAGAAGGCTTGTTCTTTTGGGAGGTTTTGCGTCACGAAGTGGTAAGAAAGTTTAAACTTAGCGACACGAGATGTTACCCCTTCTTAGCCTCATAATAATATATTATCTCCGTTACTGAAGGCCGGACGAAAAAAACCTATAGAACCGAATTTCTAGCAAATTTTGCCCTCTACAATTTAAGTTAATACAGTGGTTTAAGTAAAATTGCACGGGGAACGAGTTATAGGCCAAAAATCGCAAAATGTTGACGTCTTTTTTAAGATTGCGAAGAAAGCAAACGGACGAGAATGACGAACTTGGATTTACGTCTACTTAATGGTCCTAAACAACATAATATGTTTAGCCTCTATTCACTGAACGACATTAAAATCTTCTTTACATTACTGCAAATATTGGCATGAAAATGCCTGTTTAAAATAAATTAAATCAGCCTATTTAAAATTGACATGTTTAAAAAATCGATTATACCAATGGTTCAGACTTTTTTTTTTCTGATCCTGGTCCTCTCCTAAGTCTTGTTAAGGTCCATGATTTCGTTGTACATGGCCGCCATAATGTCTTGAAAGCTCTCAAAATCGGTGCTTTTTTTGTTCAAATCGCGTCTGGTGGAGCTCAAATTGTGCGTTTGAATATCATCAGGTTTGACGTGCTCGTCAACGGAGGCGGCGCAGTGACTTTGCAGTTCCAAAGGAGCCCGTTCCGCCCAATGACCAAAACCGTGTTCGTCCCTTGGAACCAAATTGTGGTCTTGGGGCCGATCACGATGCAGCTGTCGGACGATTCGGACATGTTTCCGGGACACGCGCCTCCCGCTGCTCTTGCTCTAGGTAGGTGGATCGTGCCTTGAGGAGGTATTAAAAGTATCGATTCTTGGATGAATAGATTTTTGTTGTTGAAAAATCGATACTTTGAGATTCTTTTTTTCTCCCGATGTATCAGAGAATTGATTCAAAATCTTGAGAATTGGCCCGATTCTGTCATTTTGAAGGGACATTTTTGACAATCAAGACAACCTTGGTTTGTTGTTAGAAAGAAACTATACGATTTAATTGAGTACATTTAGTACATTGAGTACATTTTTAGTACATTGAGTACATTTGTAAAGTCATTTAAATGACAAATTTTGTCATCAGAAGGTTCTGGTAAAATTTACCATTTAATGCACTCCGATACGTTTTGGAATTAGAAGAAGTATCGATTCTTGAAAAAATCAATACAATTTTCTTAGCGTAATCGATAAATTCGAATGATTGAAAAATCGATACTTTCGATATGTAAGCTTTTCTCATTCAACGATGACTCATTTCAAATGCCGGAAAAGTATCGATTCTTGAAAGAATCGAAATTCGATTCGGTCTTTTCGATTTGTTCTCAAAAGATCGATGCGATTTAAATCTATTCTTTTTGAAGAATCTGCCATCTCTATCCTGTGGCGAAGATGGTTGGTAGACGTGGATGCTTGGTATTTTTCAGGACTTGGCAGCCCGCAGCACAGCGCGCCTTGCGTGGATCACGACGAAACCCTTTTGATGCCAGTCATCCTGTCGACTTGGATGCCCGAAAAAGTTGGTGGGAAGCCCGGCAAGAGCCTCGTTTTTGCTGAAACACAAGTAAGTTTTAACCAGAAGAGCTCCAAGGTTGCTATCGAGCATCGTTACAATTACCAATATTTGTTCCTAGATGCTCCAAGAGAGCATAAGGATTCCTGGGTCTCGCCTCCACCTGATGTACAGAACCAGCCTGGCCCCTGGATACCTGAGCAAAGTAGTAATGCGCCTCACCCGCACCACCATACCAGAGTCTCTCGTCAAAGTCCACGTCCGCGTCGAAATCGAAGGTTCCGTCCACACCAAAGTCTATGAAGCTGACCCCAACCTGACGCACACTTTTGCTTGGAACAAGAGAAACGTCTACAAACAGAAGGTGTACGGAGTAGCGCAGGCGAAGATATCAGTCGGGTACGAACACTCCACCTGCCCCAATGTTGTTTGGGAGACGCAAACCGCCACGCTGCAAGGATTCGACGTGGACATTTCCGACGTCGGTGGCTGGAGCTTGGACATCCACCATCACTACAACTTTCACGAAGGTATGCTTCTGTCAAACTCTCCTCCGTAAGTCGAGCAGCTTTGTAACTTGTCTTTTCGCAGGTATCCTCCAAAAAGGCGACGGCTCGACGGTTCATTTGAAGCAGCTCGCCCGAAGCGTCAAGGTCGTCATGGGCACCGGGCTCCAAAGGCCGCTGATTTGCAAGGATTGCGACGGTGTAGCGAGGGACGCCCGGCTGCTGACTCCAGTCGCCCTGACGTCCGGCCCAGACGGGTCATTGTACATTGGGGATTTCAACCTCGTCCGTCGTTTGGCTCCAGACGGTTCAGTGTTCACAGTACTACAGCTGAGGTGAGTAAATATTGTCGGTCAAAATGGTACCCCCTTTGGTGTCCAGAACCCAAATAGACAATCAGGTGGATCGATTCCATCCTTTTTAATTCCAGGTTCCGGTTCCGATGGGGAAAATGTATTGTCTTTTCTTCTTCTTTGGGCGCCATACCCGAAAACGGGCGTTGGCGTCCTCTCGCTACTAACTTCTGTTGAGCGTGTTGAACAGTTATTACAGAAGAAGTAGGGACCTACTGTTTAACGCCGGTTCCGAACGGCAAATTTGAGAGGTTTTATAGGCAGAATACTTTCGGTGGGTTGCCATTTCCTTCCGAAAGGTGATTATCAGTATAGGGAAGATGTCCAGCGGCTGCTGGGATCGAACCAGCAACCTTTGACTCAGCAGTCTAACGCTCTAATCACTGAGCCACTGATAACCACAATTATATTAATAATGTCTTTTAGCCCCAAATAAAACCCACAGCGGTTTTCGAAAATAACTGCTTCAGGTTCCATCATGTAGTTTTTGTTTATCGCAAAAAAAAAGAAAAAAAAGAAGCTTCACGTAAAAGGCAAACTTGGAGTTTTGTGGGCGAAATCAAGTTTCAGGGAATATTAAAGGATTTTCTGTTTAGCACTACACTATATTCTGGTAATTTGAACGCCAGAATCATCATACTATCTCAAAAGTTGACTGAATTTATGATTTTGTAAGTTTTTCAACGCCAAGCGGGGGGTCAGGCACGTCTATGGGCACTGCAGAAAGCTAACATTTCCCCGAAAACTAGAAGTCCGAGCAAAAGCAAACAACTGACAACCCAAAAGCCATAATGTCTAACGTACCAATCTCCGGGGTTCTGTCACGTGTGGCATTTTCTTGGAGTAAACCTCAGTAAGTAATGTTGCTGTTGTTATTTAATTTTCAGTCATTTCAATCTTAACCAATGTATTCACGAGAGTGTCTTAGCTTTTGTATTTAGTGTATTAGTATTGTATTGCGGCAGTGTGGAGATAATGCAGAAAAACACTATAGTTTATTTCATTGAAAAGGGCTCATCAGATTATGGAACCTGAAGGACATTTTTGTAGGTGCTCTCTTTTTGCATACGGTTTTCTTAGGTGAGCCAAAGCAAATTACCTTCTTTTTTTTATTATTATTTTTATTTATTTTATTTTATTTTTTATTTTTTTCAAAATCGATTTATCCTCATATACGTCCCTGAATTTTACCGTGTGCGTACCAGTAACACTGTCGTGTAACATTTCCAGCACCACTCAAGTATCCTACCAGTACTACCTTGTCCTGTCACCTGCTGACGGCCGACTTTACGTGTCTGACCCAGAAAGGCACCAAATCCTGAAAGTTATCTCGCTGGAGTCTGTCGCCGAACCGTCAATCAACTGGGAGGTAAGATCTTTCCACGGTCCATTCCTGTCAATATAAATTCAACAGTTTGTAGCAACGCTTTGGGGTTTTGTCAGGTGGCAGTTGGATCCGGTGACCGGTGCATCCCCGGAGACGAGACGAGCTGCGGGGACGAAGGGCCGGCCATCCAGGCGAAACTCGCTCACCCTAAAGGCCTCGCCATTGCTGCCGACAAGACGATGTACATCGCCGATGGTACCAACATCCGTTCCGTAGATCCTAACGGGATCATACACACGCTCATTGGCCACCACAAGCACCACAACATTTGGCAGCCCATTCCTTGCCGCGGGGCCATTCCGGCGTCACAGGCGCAACTCCAGTGGCCCACAGGGTTGGCTCTCAGTGCCCTGGACGGATCCCTACACTTCATCGACGATCGCCTTGTGTTGAAATTGACGTCCGACTTGAAAGTCCGCCTTGTCGCTGGAACTCCTCTTCATTGTCACTCGGGGAACGACCAGACCAAAGACGAAGGAAAACAGGTATGTAGGGTCCAAGGCACGTCTACACTGCCGAATCAGCTCAAGCTGGGCAGCACGTTGACAGTTGACGTTGACTTGGCAAAGCAGCAAGGTTGAATGGCCTGTCCACACTTGTTAGCCTTTGCTGCTCCAAGCTGAATCAAGCTGAACGGCATACTGTGGACTCCACAGCCAAGTGTACTTCCCAACCTGTTGCTAACCGTCTTCTCTTTAGGATGCCGAAGAAGGCACGTCAGCAACTCAAACAGCCCTGGGACCAGTTCTGGCTCTCGCCTTCAGCCCTGACGGCCTCCTGTACATTGCAGACATTGATTCGCAAAAAGTAAACGCCATACGAGTCGTCGATCCTTCAGGCAAAATGGCATACTTTGCAGGCCGAGTCGTCCAAAACAGCGATAAACCGTAAGTGATGCAAGAATGAGTTGAGTTGGAGTGTCATCAAGTATTGATTTGTGACGTGTTGCAGGTTGTGCGATTGCTCCGGCAACAACACGACTCCCTGTCCTTGCGTGCGTGAAGCGAGCAACTCTAAAGAGACGCTCCTTTCAACGACGGCTCGGTTCACTTCGATATCTGCCATAGCCGTCAGCCCCGATGGCATCGTCAACGTCGCTGATCAAGGCAACCTTCATATTCTCGCGTTGGAGCACTACTTGCCGATGCAGGATGAGAACGGGGAATTCAAGATTCCCTACCCGGCCACCGAGGAGGTCTATGTGTTCAACCGTTATGGCCAGCACATTTCCACCAGGGACATCACCAGCGCCAAGCCCAAGTACACCTTCTTGTACAGCAAGAACACCAGCTTTGGGAAGTTGTCGACCGTCACTGACAGCTCGGGCAATAAAATTTTGTTCTTGAGGGATTACTCCAATGTGGTAAGTACCACCCAAAGCACTCCGACAGTCTCTGTGGGACTTGGTTTAACTCTTCTTGTTGTTCAGGTCAGCGCCATCGAGAACACCCAAGACCACAAATCCGAGCTGAACATATCCGGAGTTGGTTTCCTCACGAAGTTCGTCGAAAAGGGCCGTTCAGAGATTGTGTTGGATTACGACGCAACGACCGGCCTTCTCACCAGTCGAGCTGACACGTCCGCTTCAGTAAGTTCGCCACTTAGTCCGAAGAAGAAAATGGGGCAGTGGATTTTTTGGAGCGCTGAATCCGAATTTGAAGTTGGCCACCTCATAACAAGGACAGCTTCACCTTGGAAATCGAAAAACCGTCAAAATGGTTTACCTTTTTTCAGTTTTTCGCTTTTATCTGGAAAACTAAGCATTTCTCGTGGAAACAAACTACACAAACAAACCCTGTTTCACCATTCAGTGGTGTCGGAATATCAATTTTTTATTACTTATACCAATTTTCCCAAGCATGCCCGAGTTAGTCGAGTTGCTGAAAGTCGAGGAAGCTGCTCATAGGCGACGCTTTAATTTTTTTTTTTTTTTTTTTATCGGTAGAGTTTGGTTGTCTGTATCAAACTTGCGGCTAATTTCAAGTGATTTCAGGGTGGAGCTTCATACATCTACAACTACGATTATCTCGGGCGGGTGACCAGCTGCGTTTTACCAACTGGAGAATCCGTCTCGCTGATTTCTCAATTGAGCGAACAGGACGAGCTGGACGTGTACGTGACGTTGCCGGTACATCCAAATAGCGCAGCTGTCCATCGGATGGGGCTCAGCATGCACGACAACACCATCAGCATTAGAGATGGTGAGTTTCGTGTTTGGGGGGGGGGGGGGGGTCAGTTGAGCGAGTGACTGACGTTTTGTTCTGCAGGGACGGCCATCGTGACCGAAGCCGGCATGCTGAGAAATCGCACGGTCGTCCTCAGTGGGAGTTCCCAAGGACGGGTGGAGCTCCGCCCCGGAGCCAGGCACCCCCTTCTGGAGCTGGCAATGCCCGTCCAAGCCGAAATGTGGCCCATGTGGAGCCGACAGTTCTCGACCAAACATTCAATAACAAACGCGATGGCGACGACGTACACTCTCATCGGGGACGCCGCCGCCAACCAGCACACCGTCCACGCTCATCTTTGGGTCAACGGGTCGAAAATCCTCGGAGTTGAATACGACCAGGGCCGAGGTCGTCAGACCATTTATGACAGAGAACAAGCTCCAATACTCACCGTCACGTACAACGCTCACGGCCTGCCAACCTCGTGGAAACCCGCCAACTCCAAGATTGTCAACATCACATATGACAGGTACCCTCAAAATCACCAGAATTACAACACTCCTTGTGCCCAATCTGACATCTATTTCGTTCAGGTTCAACCGAGTTGAAAGCTGGAAATGGGGAGTGCAATCTGAAAGCTACGCTTACGACCGTCACGGTCTTCTGTCCGAAGTGAAAACCAAACTCGATGGCGTCGTCCGCTACACTTACAACGATCTCAATTTGGTTAGTGTTCAGAGATCTCCAAAGAACGTTCAAGATCCACCCGTATTCGCTGCTAATTGTTAATCTTTTTACAGGTGTCGCAAATAACTTTGGGGAGTGGCCGGAAGGTGTCATTGGTGTACGACTCGCACGCTGGTCTCCGCCACGTTGTTCTCGCTTCTGGTGCCAAACATTCCATTTCTTGCCAGCCTTCGATGGGATTCATCCGGTTCACGTACACCCCGCCAGGTGCGTGTCTTGGGTACACTGGCATGATGGGAGCGTTGGACTGCTGTGTCGAACTTGGGGAGGCTCCCGTACAACCTCGTTAACGTTTGTGAATTTCAGGTTCGACGAAATCTTACCTGCTGCATTACACGCACGCGGGTAAACTTTTGCAAGTGGTGTATCCCGGCGATGGTGCTCGAGTCCTCTTCAGATATCACCCGTCCGGTCAGCTGGCTGAGGTATGTTGTCCTTCCTGTAGACTGTGCAGTCAGCTGTGACGTGACAATAACCACTGTTTCGTTCTTTCCTAGGTTGTGCATGGCGATGGAATCACTCAATTGAAGCATTGGGCGGACTCGGGGCTGCCAAGTCGAGTCACTCACCTGGAAAGAGATTTCGAGTATCGATGGGACTACCAGTACTCGGGAGGGTTGTTGACCGAAGAGAGGTGAGTAAACCGGAGCCCTTTCGAGGTGATCCGAGGTGAGTCACATCCTACTATTGTCGCTCACCTTTTTTCCAGGCTTGACTACGGACCGAAGACCGGGCTCAGCAACGCCAAATTCATGTACCAGTACGACGACAACTTCCGCATGGTCAACCTCCAGGGGAGAATCGGGGGCCAGACGCTGCCTGAACATGCGGTTCAGTACAACCCAAGGACTGGAGCTAAGAGCGTCATGGGACAGTTCACAGTGTCCTGGCCATCACCCAATGAGACTTCCCTGTCCGACTCGACTGCTGTATTTTCTCGCATCACCAACAAGCAATTCCAAGCTACTCAAGTAGCCGTCACGATTCACCGGATGGAGGTTTTCCGAATGGAATACACATACGATTCGCGCAGGTAAGCGGAACGCTTTGCTGCTGCTGTGTTGAGTAAATTTCCATAATCCAAAAATTTGGGTTGGAATTGTAAAAGTTTGTTGCCGATTGGGACAAGTAATACGCATTCAACATTTTATTGAAAATACTTCAGGTTCCATGACTCAGGAGAAGTTTCCCAATGCGTATCGGTCAATAATAGGCCCGTCAGAGGGTTTGACTCGTGCAAAATATGGTGTAGAAGCTTTTTCTTTTAAATTGTTGTTACGGTATCGAAAATGGTAGCAAAATGTTTGCTGGTAGAACTTTTGGTGGCCAAAAAATTTCGATTCTTTCGAACCCATTTTTTGAGGTCCAGGAACGATCCGATTTTACTGTTGCGATCTATAGGGCTTTCATGTTGCTAAAAATGGGATCCTTCATCCCAGGAGGTCAAATATTTTTCAAGCAAAAAACGAAAAAAAAAAATTGTTTCTAAAATTTTTTTCATTGACACAGAATTAAATTTCTATAAGAAGTTCTACAAGTAACCTATAGCAAAGAATAATAAACCCTTGTTTAAAATTTGCAGCGTTTATACCAGTGACTTTTGCCGCAGGACGCACAGTTTTGGAGTTATATGCAAAAAAAACTGAAAAACGTAACGAAATGTTACAAAAAACGCACATTTTCTTGTCCTGCAGGCCAAGATACGGTGTCCTGCAAACGTCACATATTATGTGGGTTGATATGAAATTAATAATCTTTCACGTGAAAAAAACGAAATTCGAATCGAACCAATAGTTTCCGAGCTACAGCCAAATATGTACCAAAAGAGAGTTTTTCGTACGTTTTGGTGCGTTTTCGAACCACATGCTGTTACAACTCTGCCCGCCATTCGCACGGTAGGCACGTAGGCAATTAAGGCAATTTTTTGACCAAATTTGCTCCACCCTAACCCTCCCTCCATACTGTGTGCGCTGTTCCTCGTTTTCTTTGATTGCTCCATACTGATTGTCTTTCATTGAAAAAATGTTCCCCTCTTTTCTTCCAGCCGTATCAGCCAAACCCGAACGTACACGAGGAACGTCGGCGTCAACACGTACACCAACGTGAAGAACCTGACGTGGGACTCGGACGGGCAGCTGATCGGCGTCGAAGCCCAAGAACCCTGGGGATTCAAGTACGACACCAACGGCAACCTCTTGTCACTCATATATCGAGGAAACACCATCCCCATGGAGTACAACGCGATGGACAGAATTGTGAAATTCGGCGAAGGGCAGTACAAATACGATAACCGAGGACTCGTCGTGCAGAACGCTCGCGAGGAGAAGTTCCACTACAACGCCAAAGGACTGCTGGTACGAACAACATCCATTGTGTCTTCAAAATGATTTGCGTTCGACTATTCATAAGATTTTTTTGGCCCAGGTGAGAGCAACCAAAAAAGGTCGATTCGACGTGAAATACTACTACGACCATTTGGACCGGCTGGCGACGAGGAAAGACAACTACGGAAACGTCACTCAGTTCTTCTACACCAACCACAAGCGGCCTGATGAAGTAAGTGAGGATTTTGGTGATGGATTGTGATCAATTTCGTTACATTTTTATAGCGCTTTAATAGAAGGAGTCCCTCTAAAAGCATTTCAACTGACAAAAAACACTTTTCAGGATACGAAAAAAAACGACGATTTTTGCTTATTGTATGAAAGTCTCTGGAATATATGTTTTCGATTCCAACGCTATCAGGCGAAATTCAAAAACTCAAAATATTAGGCAAAATTTGTTGGTTTTAACATTATTGAAGAACGACAATAACCATTGGCGCTGGTAGTAGTTACTAGCAAATGATTGAGGTTGACTGATTTCCTGATTTTATGGGTGTCTAGACCGGCTTGTCCTCATTTTTTAACGGCCATTCTAACGTGCCTCGGACTTAATGGGGAATCGTATGTCTCCCCCTTGAGAAGCTATGCGCCCGTTTTGCTGGATTATCTCGGATATACTGATCCAATTTTCATAAAATAAAATTTGTAGGTCCTGTTATTTCATGCAAGAAGGTCTCCTCAAAATTTCTGGGAAGCGTCACTTTCAAAAATCTACACGTCAATGAGCGAACCCGGCGGCGGAGGATGGTGAAATGAATTTCCTCTCATTCCTCCCTACGTTCCGCGAGGATTTTTAAGAGTTTTTCGTTCCCTAAGATGCCACATGACACGTGCACATTGTGCTACTTTACAATTTGGCCGAAATGGGGTTTTTAGCTGTTTTAGCGAAATCTTGTGGCCCGTCGGTAAACCACTTTGTTTGGCCGTACGAACGCTAGAATTCACTCAAATCGACAAAAACAAATTTTGTAAATGGTTCCAAGACATCGGTCTGAAGTGAAGGAGATTAGTGCACTGAACGTCGAGTGATTTACTCATCTCTGGTCCAAGGAGGCCTCTTCCTCTGGCTCGATATCTCGTCTCTGGCGATGGGAATCATTATTATTATGTTTTTTGTCCACAGGTTACGCACATCTACAGCCCGCGAGATGGAAAGTTGATGTCGCTGACGTATGACGATCGAGGGCACTTGATATACGCCCAGGTGTACCGTCACAAGTACTACGTGGCGACGGACCAGTGCGGCACCCCTGTCATGATTTTCAACCAGTACGGCGAAGGGATTAGGGAAATCATGCGGTCCCCGTACGGCCATATAGTGTACGACTCGAACCCCTACTTGTATCTGCCTGTTGACTTTTGCGGAGGGCTTTTGGACATGGTAAGTGTGAATGACGTTGGGTGGGGTTTCGTGGAGGGCGACGACTCATTTGTGTTGGTTTCAGGTGACGTCGTTGGTGCACATGCCGGGCGGGCGAGTTTACGATCCGTTGATAGGCCAGTGGATGACGCCGATGTGGCAGGAGGTGGTGCAGAAAATGTCCAACCCGATTAAACTTCATTTGTACCGGTTCAATGGAAATGACCCGATCAACGTTCACCAGACGCCGTATAAGTTGGGAGACGACAAAGGTTGGTTTACCCGGTTGGGTTACGACATTCCAAGCTTGGCGCCTCAATTGAGCGAAGACTTCGTCAAAATCGCCGGACTCCACGACTCCCAGTTCAACGCTCCTTTCACGGTCACGTCTGGGTTTCTGTCGCACCTGGCGGAGAAATTTATGCAGGACAGGTTGGCACCTTTGCCCCAGTCGCAGATCCGAGTCAATCCTGTGGACACGGAAGAGGACCCCGTCATACAAGATTTCTCCCCGATGCGATCCGCCTTCGAGTTCTCCCGTCCCGGAAAAGGCGGCGTCAGAGTGCGGCCTGGAGCAGACGCTGAGCCTCCATTCGGCCATGGAATCCTGGTATCCAGGACCCATGAAGGGAGAGCCATCATTCACAGCGTCCCCACCGCCAACTCTATTTACAAGTCAGTACTCTTGCAACCTCTCTCCACCCTTTCACCCTTGACAACATTTCACAATGATCTTCTCTTTCCCCACAGGGACGTATTGACCTCTGTCTTCAACAACACTTACATGCTCCCCTTCACGATGGTCCTCCACGGCTCTCTCCAAGACGCCTTCTTCTTTGTCAAAGAAGACGCGTGGAGAGCCTCCGAAGACAAAGGACAGCTCAAAAGGTTCGGCACCCAGTTCAACACCACCTTCCACGAAAAAGAAGGAGAGACCGGCTCCGGCAAGGTACGTCAGCCAACGACATTTCCCCGCATCCCGAAGAACCCGCTTGATATTTACTCTCTTGTAGGTGCTGGACGTGAGAATACACCGTCCCAACGCCATCATCAACTTGCGCTACGGCACGACGACGGATCGTGAGAAAGAGCGGCTGCTCCACCACGCCAAGACTGCCGGGATGAAAAAGTTCTGGCACAAGGAAAGGGAAGCCATCCGAGCGGGGCTGCCGGGCTCCCGAGAGTGGTCCACGCAAGAAGAGGACGAGCTTCTTAAACAGGTATGTTTTGAGGAACCAGAATGCCCAAACGTAGATTCACTCCTCTGGTTCAATCCAAGAGCTTTCTAGCTCCATACAAAGTTTCCAAGCAATCCAAGGTCCTTCAAGAACAGAGGAGGTCCAAAACCCCCAGAAACAAAGAGAAAAACACACAGTAAGTACTTCGAACCTTTGGGCAAAATTACAAACCATGAATATGCTTTAGCCTATGATGAAATCTGGTTTGCTGCTTGTTGATCGTCGGATGTCCGGTTAATATATCGATCGGCGACGTTAAACCATCGATGGAAAGCGCTATGCAAATACTGTTAAGGCACCGATTTCCGCTAGCGGACATCACTCCCTAGCAATGGATGTTTATGGATCTCATAATATGATGTTATATTATAACGTTTTTCGGCAGTTAGGTCCCGGCTAAAGCATATTCATGCTAAAAAAAAAAAGAATGAATTTGTGTGTGTTCACCTTGAGATTGTTACTAAAAGCACAAAAGATACGCCAGCTCGAACTTAACCGCTCCGTTAGGAAAACGCGACTAAGTTCTTTAAAATATTAATGATCAAGGCCGGGACGTGGAACCCAGTACCCTACAAGTCAAGCAACAAGCAGCTCAAGCAACCAAAACTCCATGGAAATAAACCATTAAACCATCGAAACCAATGCCTCCAATCCTGAAATAAGCCCCAAAGCAGGGTAAAAACCCAGAAGCTTTATCCGCTATACCATCTTAGCCATCCAGCCCATTCACAGTGCAGAGCTCCATACAAAGCGATCCAAGCTCTTTGGCTCCAAAGTCAAGAACTGAAGAGCTCTAGGACCCCATCCAAAGCCCCCACAGTAGACTATCACCACCTTCAAACCATGCACTCCGTGCTCCATGCCAAGTCCCAATCTCCAAACCAACGCCTCCAATTATCATTTCTGTTTCAGGGTTACGTCTCCGGCTTCGACGGCGAGTACGTCCGCGACGTCAAACTCTACCCCGAACTGGCCGAAGACCCCTTCAACCTCCGGCTCGTCAAAAAGAACCGATAGTTCGCCAACTAGTTTGCCCCAAACGATACTTTATGTGATCCCGTCGTTCCCAGCACTCCCCTGACACTTCCGGACGACGAGTCCTTTTTATCGAAGACCAAACGTAAGCGTTAAACACGTCAAAAACAACCGATAACAAACACAAGACTTGATAAGGTTTGCTAACTTTGTACATAGATTATCCCAGATTTGAAAAATCGAGATTTAAAAAGAAAAAAGCAAACCGTCGTCGTAGATGTAGGAGTGATTATTACCGTAGTTATTTTTTAAGGAAAATTCACCTGGCAGTGTTCGAGTAAAAGGTTATTAGAACAAAGCTCACCGACGCCCCGCTCTCTGCCAGTGCTACCAACTCGACGAAAAAAAACTTTCCCACGGGAGAGCCGGGATGATTCTTATACTTGAGGATTTCCGAATTAATTTTGCGTTGTGTAGCTATTTTGGGAACTGAGTACGCAGCGTGACACAAAGTCGTCCATTTGTCCAATTTTGACTCCCAAAAAGTCGATTTTTCGGACGCTCGTTCTCAACAATTTTTTCCACTGCGGGAATTGTCGAAAATTTTGTACTAATGACTTTTTAGAGCTTATGTACATAATATATATTTATATTATAAAAAAGAGACTATTATTCATAAGTTAGCTATAGTGATCCAAAAAAAAAGTTGTCAGTGTTGTATGAGAGGTGTTTTTATCCTGTTACCTTTTTACGCTCGACCTCGACAGCAGCGCGCTGACAACAAATGTGAAACTGTCGGTGGCAAAGCAGTTCGTTCAGTTGGGATAAGTTTTTAAACAGTCGGAACACGCTCAGTTTCCTAGCTGTTCATTAGTTCGATTGTCACAGTTCTGAGCGTATCAGAAGCAAAATCATTAGCATGGATTTAGTTGTTTTACTTAACAGTTCAACTGCACCAGTGGGGTCCCCTAGTAGTTCAATTGTCACAGTTCTGAGCAAAGCCATCCAGCAAGTCCAAGAGCAAGAGAGATTCGCTCCTCAGGTCCAACCCAAGAGCTTTAGAGCTCTGTACTAAGTTTCCAAACAATCTCTAGGATTGTACCCAAAGACCACCACCAGGCAAGCTCCCAACCAACCCGTTCATCTAATTCCGTTGTAGTTCAGTCCATCCCCACCTACCGTCTTCATCAATTCCAAACCCCTTCGCTCCCACCGACAGTTTCACTCCGCTCCACATTGGCCTACAATGTCCTTCAGTTCCAAACCAAATACTTCTCCCTCCTCCTTTTCACTCTGAATTATTACAAGTTGGTGCTAAAGTAGAATTTACCCCACTTTTTCGTTTTGTTTTTGCCGCGTGAAAGTCACCTTCCTGATGTTATTCGTAGCGCTTCAATAATTTTAGAGGCTTCGGTGTTTTCCCATTGTATAAAAGAAAAAGAACAAAAAAAATTGTACTCATTCAAAATAATTGTGTTCATGTTCGGGAAATGTTTGTATTCAGTGTTGACGTAATTTCGAATCCGCGGGGAGTTTTTTTCCCCACAAAACAAATTTCGTCCAAATTTGCGTTCGAACCGCAGACCCAGCACTTGCCAAAAGTTTGTTTTTGAAAAAAACGAAAATTGCCAAAATCGTTTTTGTTCATTTTGTCCCGCTGTATTCGGACTGTCCGTCGAGTCGCCAGTCAGTGTTGCCACGTTCGACCGACCCGAACTCTTAACCCATGAAATATTTTCAAAAAAAAAAAAAAACGACAAAATTTGTGCGAATGATGTGAATAAGTGTATGTTGATACTTTTTGAAAAAAAAAAGAAAAATTTCGAAAAAACAGGAATTTTACCTTTTAAAAAAATTATCGAAAAAACCGCAAAAAAAATGAAAGAATTATTTTCATTGAGAAAGACTGTTCTGTAGTTTATATTTTAAGTTTCGAAATAGCTGTAACTTTTAATTCTAAGTGTGATATTACGCAGGAGTTCCCCTAACACTTGACTACACTTCCTGTATAAAAAATATATGAAAAAATATATTTGAGTGTTATTTTCTTAAAAATGAATGGAAGATTGAAAAAAAAACTAAACCCATAGAATTTATTTGTTTAGTGGGTCCTGCATGTTTAGAAAGAAACCGTTTATATATGTTTATATTGTTATTATATCAGTTGGACCATCTTGGTGAGAAAAAGATGTTTCATTTTATTACGGAAAAAATCGTGTATTTATTCTGTACCTAACCATTATTTGTATATAAATATCCGTGTTGGAATCAATGTAAAGATACACCGCTTTAAAGTTAGGAGTAGAGAAGTTACCTATTTAAGTATTATTTATTCAATTAATTTATAAAAAATAAACGTCGGTTCAGTTTTAGTACTTTTTTCTTTTGGTACGTTTTCGTCGTGATTTATATATTTTATACGTTACCCTTGTGTACAGAATATATTTTATAAACGATTTTGAGTGAGTGTATAAAAATAGTCTTTAAATGTACGGAAAATTGTAATAATTATTTGTTTACTGTACGGTTCAAAACATCTTGAAAATAAAAAAAGAAGGAAAAAAAGTTGGGGTTTTATTTGTCCTGTCTTGGGATGTTGGGTGGAGATGGTCAAGATGAAGACATTTTAAAGCGATTCAGGATTTGTTTTAGCATGGAACATGCTATAGCCTTGGACTAACTTTCGAAAATCGACGAAATAACAATAGATATCGTATCGTATTATTTTTTGGCAGCGTGCTTCATCGCCAAGGAAGGTATTTAATCTATACTATAGCTCAGTGAGCTACGAGAAAAATATGAAACTACTAAGCCGAGGAGTGTTCGACGGCGACGCGACACCACCAACCCCCCCCCCCCCCCCCCCCCCCGTCACACACAACTTCACAATATTGGAAAAAGAGTTGTTCGTAGGGATAACAAAAAAAAGTTTAGACGAACACAATGAACCCATCGGGAGAGACACCCTCCCTACGACGACAGGTCTTGATCAAAATGATCTTGCCCGCCTCACGATGATTCCGGGTCATTTCGTCTACAACCATTTCCCCACAGACCCTTTCTTCTACGGACATATCGCCGACGGCGTTTAATCTACAAATGATCCACACAACCATTTATTCGACAAACAAAATCTTCACGGATCAGTTTCACCTCAAGTCTTTTGACCTACAATGTTTACTGGCCTTTGTAGAAGTCCCCCCCACAAGTTATTGCGCATGTTCCTGAACGAAAACCTTTGCGACGCCAAAAACATCTGCCTCAGAATCCCAAATCACTGGACGATTTGGGTCCAATATTAGACGAGTAGGAGACGAACGTTATGACAGCCACATGGGGGACGATGATGATTATGAAGGTGAAAACGAAACGCCAAGAATAATTTTTTTTGGAATGGACAACAATTTAAGGAAACTTGGACGATCAACGACACGGTTTTTAGATGGAACTTTTAAAACCGCATTTTTTTTTTTTTTTTTTTTTTTTTTTGCCCATTCGACCAATGTGGGGAAGTGTGGGGAAAATATTAACAGAAAATGTGTACCTAGGTGATAAGGACATATAGTAAAATAGGTTGTAGGTCAAACATTATAGTGGCGAGTTGGTTAGTTGGTGAAAAGGTGTAGATGAAAGTGGCTGTGGAGAGATGGTCTGGGGCGAAGTGGTCTGTGGTGAAAGGCTGTAGGCAGAGATGGGCACATTCATATTCATGAATATGAACATGAATAAAATTCACAGGGGGTGGATTTGTGAATATGAATATGAATAAATTCACAGGATAAGGATTTGTGAATATGAATACAGTTATGAATATGAATATGAATTTCTTCGAATTCACAATTCTATTCATAAATTTCCTCAAATTTATTAAAAAATTTATGAATTTCGGGAAAATTCATAAGGGTTTTTTAATGAATTTGTTCCTTATTCAAACTTTGTCTCTGTAAATTTCCTCAAATTCTTAAATTTTTTTATGAATTTGGGGAAATTCACAAATTTTTTTATGAATTTCCCCGAATTCATAAAAAAATTTATGAATTTCGGGAAAAGTCATAAGAGTTTTTTAATGAATTCGTTCCGTATTCAAACTTTGTCTCTGTGAATTTCCGCAAATTCATAAATTTTTTTTATGAATTCGGGGAAATTCATTTAAAAAATTTATTATTCTTGGAATACCCCGAATTCATAAAAAATTTATGAATTTGAGGAAATTCACAGAGACAAAGTTTGAATACGGAACGAATTCATTAAAAAACTCTTATGACTTTTACCGAAATTCATAAGGGTTTTTTAATGAATTTGTTCCTTATTCAAACTTTGTCTCTGTAAATTTCCTCAAATTCTTAAATTTTTTTATGAATTTGGGGAAATTCACAAATTTTTTTATGAATTTCCCCGAATTCATAAAAAAATTTATGAATTTCGGGAAAAGTCATAAGAGTTTTTTAATGAATTCGTTCCGTATTCAAACTTTGTCTCTGTGAATTTCCGCAAATTCATAAATTTTTTTTATGAATTCGGGGAAATTCATTTAAAAAATTTATTATTCTTGGAATACCCCGAATTCATAAAAAATTTATGAATTTGAGGAAATTCACAGAGACAAAGTTTGAATACGGAACGAATTCATTAAAAAACTCTTATGACTTTTACCGAAATTCATAAATTTTTTTATGAATTCGGGGAAATTCATGAAAAAATTTGTGAATTTCCCCAAATTTATAAAAAAAATTTATGAATTTGAGAAAATTTACAGAGACAAAGTTTGAATACGGAACAAATTCATTAAAAAACCCTTATGAATCTTCCCGAAATTCATAAATTTCTTTATGAATTTGAGGAAATTTATGAATAAAATTGTGAATTCGAAGAAATTCATATTCATATTCATAACTTAATTCATATTCATATTCACAAATCCTTATCCTGTGAATTAATTCATATTCATATTCACAAATCCAACCCCTGTGAATTTTATTCATATTCATATTCATGAATATGAATGTGCCCATCTCTGGCTGTAGGTGAAGAGTCCGGTAACCCCTCACGATTATCCTCTGGAGACCGCTCTATTGAACTTACGAAATTGAGATTCAGGTGATAAAATCATGAATAGTTTCCCATCATTTGTCTTTGGACGGTTTTGCAAAAATGTCTCGTTTTATCATGGTTTAAAACAAGACTTAATTTAAATTTGAGCGATCCCACCCCCCCCCCCCCCCCCCTTAATTTAAATTTTAGCGATCCCAAACATAATTACAGGAGAAGATTCGCGTTTTCAGATTGAAAATCCATTTATCCTGCAATCATGCAAGTAAAATTGCTTCGTTTTGGTGCTGCCACGTGGTGTCCAACTCTGGTACCATGAGGGGGACATTTAGCCTCAAATAATATTTGTGCATACATATTATGTACCATGAGGGGAACATTTAGCCTCATAAACATTTCACTCTTTGAGTAAGTATGATGATCCCCGTACTTCCTCCTCCTGTTAAAATCCAGATGACTCAGGGCCACTTTCACCACCCGGGTTATCGAGAGTTTAAGCGTTAACGCCCAAGTTAAACCCCCGAGGAGGCACCGATTAAAATGGGAAACCGTGCGGAGCTCGGTCAAATTTGCGGAGTGTTAGTTGGTGAAATAGGCCCTCAAACGAGGAGTTCTTCACACACACAAAAATTCCATTTGATAATATGCGTTTTTATTTAGTACAAATACTCCAAGAAAGGAAATCACATACAAATTACAAGCACACGATACACGAAAATAAATTAGAATACGCTTCAAAAAGGGGGATCAGTCGATTACAAAAATTAAAACACTTCAAAACGTACGCCGTCGACATGTTCTGACAAAAGGGTGACTTTGCGGAATCATGAAAAAAAGTACACATTTTTCTGAGGTTTTTTTTTTGTTTGTTTGGGGCGGGGGGAGGCAACGCCCCGAATTTGGCAATTGAATTATCACATCGATGAAAGTGCCCAGACGAGAAAAAAAAAACTTTAAGCACAAAAAGGAATTTGTTAAGTTATTGCACCGAAAGAGATAAACAAATTTTTGTTCACAAAATGAAAGACGAAACCGGTCATTATAAGGGGAGTTTGAACAAAGCTATTCTGACGCCCTCGATGAGCCTACGGGTTGAGGAGGTATCTTAGGGGTAACTAGAGTATACCGAAATGGCACAACTTTCCCGTACAGGTTAGCCACCATGTGGTACAACGCAGTGTTGCTACAGGCGACTAAACTCTAAACGACTAAACGTGGTTTCGTAAAACGCTAGTTGTTACAAATATTGAGTACAAAACAGTCAAAGTGTGTCGGGGAGTTGAGTGGCTACGATGAGAAACAAACTCCCGATCATTACAAAAAAAGGGGGGTACAACCTTTATAATAGTCTTTTATAAAAATATTTCGGTAGAGCACAAATTCTTGAAAAACTGCTGCTTCTAATCGCTTGTCTTGAATTCTCGTCTTACAGAAGGGAGCTGCGATTGGGAGTCAGTAGGAGAAAAACTGCATCGCGTACTGTTTTTAAGCATGTGATGTGCAAGCAGTGACCGTCTGAATTAGTTGTAAAGATTGATTCACGTCCGTCAACAATTAAGATGAAAAACTGCTAGAAATCGCTCAATAAGTTTCATACATTACCAACTATAGCTATTACCAAACTATTGGTAATAGCTATTACCAAACTATTGTGTTTCACGATTGCGACTTTGTTTGCCCTGTTTGCAACGTTTCGGTGGTTATTCGCAGGTTATGAAGGGGAAACTGCCACTGCTGCTACGTCACGTGGAGCCTACTTTAAATTTTCAGTTTTTCGCTCATTAAATTTTCCTCCAACGAATTCAAAACCGATTTCAGTCTTTTGAAATACAGTGGAAGCTGCTTAGGAGAGTTAAACGAGACAGCAGTTGAAAGAGACAAAATGCAAAGTACGGAATCAAATGGCATTGACGCATAGGATTCAGCAGCTGTGAGATTCGATTCAGCAGCTGTGAGATAGACCAGGAAAAGGTGGAGGTGTGCCGGCTAGCAGTTTCTCGGGCTGGGAAAGGGTGAAGCTGTACCAGCTAGCAGCTCCTCGGGTCGTTATTCAACAGTTGAATACCCAGTAGATACTACTGGCTTGGCCCCTTGGACCAGATTGGGTCAGGCCTGTCATGAGGGAAGAGCCACTCTCAGTCCCGTATGCAGGAAACCAGAGAGTGCAGTAGGTACAAGAGTCATGAGCGGGTAGTGTGATGGCAACCACAGGATAGCGTGTTTTTCTTTGGGACCCTTGAATTTTACTTGTTCTACTTTGCTGATGGTCGAAGTATTGCATTTTTTTTTTTTTTTTTTTTTTTAAATTTTTTTTTTTTTACCGGTTTGCTAATTGTGGGACGGGTCTTGCTATTTTCTAAAACCAGTTTGGGCTCTTAATGAAGACATGGAACAGAGTCTTGGACCTCCCAAGCCTTGGTTCAGGTGGCAATCGTAATCTCCCGAACGCTGGAGAAAGATAACGCGGTTATCCATCGTAATACTGCATTCCTACGGCTGATCCACATTCTCCTTGTTGAGGCAATCGATGGTCACCCATGTTATAGGGTTCGTAGGATCGGCAGAACGAGGAATCGGCTGTTTGGTCTCAAAAAGGACTTCTAAGAGCAACGCTTAGACACCTGAACCGACACACCCCTAATGCAAACAGCGTTACACCACTAAGACAGTCGTCAAACATAAATTTCCTAAAGGCGATTAGCAGCAGCTTAACAACAATTCCTTTACAAAATACCACAATCGCGATCACATCGGAAGGCCTTCAGTTTTGTCAGGGACAACTCCCTCACACCGTGCGAACTACTCAAAGAACATGTCAAACAATTTAAACTCACTAAAATTTAACCCGACAGTGTTAACGGACTAATTGTAAAAATAAAAAAAATCTCGACCCAACCAATTGGTAATTCCACTACGGAGATCACAAGCTAAAGGAATGAAAGTTAGGCATACAGCAGCACCAAAGGAGTCTAAGAGAATCAGTACCGGTGAACAAGGTCGATACAAAAATAGGGCTGTGAATTGAATGAAAGCTATTATGAGTTACATATAAACTTATCTACACGCATAAAGCCCCAGTTTAACTATAAGTAAATATTTGCGTATTATAATGAGAGAGAAGCAAAAAAATTTAGTCGACTACAATAATATTATTAAAACGAGGGATTTCTTAAGAAATGAAAATGTTGTCATGGGTAGTCCATGAAGAGAAAGGTTTGGAATGTGGGGGCATTTTAGGACTGTGGTGCAGTCTGGTGGTGGAAACGAAACTCACGTAGGGGGAATTGGTGGATGCAATGTGTTCCCAGGTTTGGATTATTACCACAAGTGGGTTCCAGAAGGGCGGCGCACTTGCAGCACCGGGGCCTGTCGGAACATTCAAAGAGGTTCAATAGCCCTCTTACCAGGTCCTGTTGCGCCAGTATCTTCACCGGTACAGTTATTTCAGAGAAAGATACCAATCTTTGTCCCTCCGCCAGAGCCACGGATGCTGCCCCCTGTTCGACCTTCCTTAACCAGAGCCGTGTGTGATCCTAGGCGCATGCATGAAGAGTCCCTGGGAAGTTTTCACGCATGAAGAGTCCTGCATTATTTCTCTGGGTATTCACGAGGAATTCCCCTATTGTTTCGGGGCTAAGGAATAGGCTGTGGACACTCTGGCACTTATTGATGCCCTACCACCTGCCATACTGTGGGTCAAGAGGTAGTCAAGCTTAACCAGGAGCTGGAAATCTAGAAATCACAGCTTAGTCTATTAGCCAGTCTCCGCATACATCCCAGCCATTTGCCAAGAATTGGCAAAGCTGAACCAGCTCCTGTAAACCCCCAATCAGAGCTTAGTGGCCATTAGCCAGTCCCTGTCATCTGCTGTCCAGCTAACGCTACTGAAATCCAGAAATTCAAGCTAGGTGGACAATTGCCGAGAAATCCACGAGACCAGGTTAGACGAAAGCCCCCAGGTCTTCCCTAAGGCCCTGCGCACTAAGCTGAGATGTTGCACAGAAGAACGTGCGGGTGTAGAGGGCAAGGAGATAATCCGGTGTGTGTGCTGGGCCTACCTCCTCCAGCAGTAATCCACAAGCCTTCTTGCAATGTGGACTGGGCCCCTGCAATCAGTTGGTTCACAGCATGGCATAGGTTTGGAGAAGAGTACACGAAAGGGACGGGGGCCCATTGGATCCCATGTTCATATACTCTGAGACAGTCAAGCGCTGATCAAGGCACTGACAGCTCCATCCATCCTGTCAAGAGTGGTACAAGACTGTGTGCAAATACTCAACACACTGGCGAAAAGCAATAGGGTCTCCCTGGAGTCCGTGCTGGGGGAACCTCGACCCTCTTCCTGAGCAACCCCTACTACAATCTACAATCAACCTGAAAGGGTCGTGTGTGTGGAGTGGCGCTAAGTGCAGGTCTTTGCTGCTGTGTGTTTCGGAGTAATTGACATTGAGCACTAAGAAGAGTTTCCCAGGTTGTCTGTGAGAGACGGCTGTGTGACCTCCTGGTGTACAATATCTCAGCAGAGGTGAAGGACGAGGACTATTCAAGGATAACTTCACCAGAAGCGTCCTGGTGGAGCCCTTAGAGAAGGAACCAGTGTCTTCCATGTCAAGAGCTGCTATGGGTTTCAGTGCTTGAGCAGAGGGCTCTGGGGTTTCCTCATCCTAGCAGTATCGGGAAATATAATTCCCGAAGCCTAGCAAGATTTGGTCTGTGTAATTCTCGCTATCACTTGTGTAGCAACTGAACCCAGAAGTAGGCCCTCGTTTTACAAATGGCTTACAAATCCATACTGAGGAAGGGATTAGTTGATGATATGGGTGGGCCCAGTTTACAATAGGGGCGAGGATTAGGGCACAGTCTACAATCATCCACGCACCTAACCAGTTCTACCCTGTCACCTCTGGCCAAAGCCCAGAATCCATCTCAGGCATCTTACCGTAGAGGACTGTTTCAACATTCGTGCTAAACGCTCCCCCACCAACACGGAGCCCCTTTAAACCCCCTCTCACAACCTCAAAACTCTTCCATTCAGCAAAAACCACACAAACAAACTGCACCACAATTTTAAAACAACCAAACAAAAACTACCATCTTATTAAAAAAGAACCATCTCTAACAAATGCATACGTTATAGGTTATCACCGTAAAAAGATAATATTTACATACATGAACACTCAATATTGTTAACATATAAATCGGTAAGTGACTAGATGAATTACAAACGTGGAGAGCAAAAAGAAAAAAAACCCACTTGTATTGTCAATATTTTCCCAATTAAACTAAAGTGGGACCAAGCTTGAATTTGAACAAAAAAAGTACACCAAGTACAACCAGTTGTTCCAAAATGAATCAGTTTCAAACGAAAGGGTGTGCGTTAATTGTTCATCTACGTTATACAATATAGAGATGTCTTGTCGAAGTAAAGCTTCTTTAGAGCAAAAATGTTTTTATATTAAGAGCAGCTTGTGCAGTTTAGGGAAATTTTCGTCAATTGAGTCCGGTCCGGATGTACATTTGGAGTAAAACTGTTGAAAATGGGCCTATTCAGAGGGGAGTTGTAGTTGCGAGATCCAACAAGGTCTGAATTCAAAATGTGCCTAATTAGGACGTATTATTTTCCTCCTCAAAAAAAAAAATCATAAACTTGTGTAGTGAAATATGTGAAATTGATGCTTCGTAAATGATTACGAAAATTACTTTCTAATTAAAAAAAAAAAAAAAAATGCCTTCCGTTTTTGTACATCTGGGCCGGACGTGACTTACTTGATTCCCTTCGGGGATGAGTATAACTAGTTTTGGTTCATTGGTTGGCCCTCTGGGGACTGAGTAAGGCGGTTTATTCATTCTGAAAATAAAAGAAACAAGATATTAAATATCTCATAATCTAAATTTTAGACTAAGGAACGAGCCTGTGAGGGTGAATGTAGCGATTGCTTACCCATTCCGATTCGTCGACGCCTTCCATTCGGTCTTGTTCCAGTTTCAGATTTATCTCCACTCGGCTGCTGATGGACTTTTGAAGCTGAAGAAAAAAAAAATCGGGGTGAATTTCCTGTCAGTAATAAAATACCGGGCAAGATCGTACTTTTACTTCTCCTCGGCTAAAGGGGAGCCAGCGACTCCTTCCCGACTGTTAAAAAGCATAGCGATTCCCCTTCCCTTCAAACTTTAAAGTTTAAAGTTTAAACTGATAGCGGTTCCTTCCGTTACTCGATTGCTTCCTGCCCAGGTGCAGGTTCAAAGCAAAAATAGTGTATTATACTACAATATTACAAGTATATTATACTACAATAATTGTAAATAATCCTTTGTCCTTTTGAACTTGAAGCGGGGCGATAGAAAGCACACCGAACTAGAAACGCAACGATAGAACGCACACCGAACTAGCACGTGTCTGTGGGGTGGGTTGCAGGGGTGTGGGTCGCTTTTCGGCTTCGCTCACTGAGGAGACAGCCGCGTCACTGTCGGACACCCTCCTCCCATCCTGCTTTCCAAATTCCTTTTAAAACTGGACTAGTTTTATTTTTTTACCAAGTGTCAGAGGTTTGCCGACTTTAGCGTTAACTGGACTGCAGTCTCCTCCATGGGTTGTGGCTTTAATAATAATAGTAGATGAGGGGGAGCCATCCCCTGCAGGCTACAGCCAGCCAACCCCTGACCTCTCCCACCTGGCCTCAGACCCCTTCTACTCACTTTCCCATATTACAGAGGTTTTTTTGAAGCGAAGCTTTTATACGGACGCCCCCCCTCCCTCGCTAGGAACGCTCGCCGCTCGGGGAGTCTCCCCGTGAAAATCATGAGTCAGTCCTTAACGCGATATATATATTATCTAAATCACTAATTCAGCCTACTCTGACTAAACGGTAAGCCCTAAAAATACGCCGATTTTTTCTATCGTCTCTGCCGACCGTTTAGCTACGAATAGGGGGGTCGCGGACCCCCCCGGCCGAGCGAAGCGAGGCCCCCCTGTCCAAATAAGCGGTTGGCCGAGCGGAGCTAATGGGGTTTCGACCGTATCCTACCTAGAGATGCGAATTTTAATACAAAATTTTCAACGAGCGATTTCCGACGACGAGCGATTTCTGACGGCGAGTTTAAAATTTTAGATTTTTTCTTAAAGAAATGCAGGATGAAAGTGAAATCCATTCTTACCCCTTCTTTGGACAACTTCCCCTTCTTTATCCCCCACCCACCCGCACACACACAGAGCACCGTAGTGAATATTTTTGCCTGCGTTTTTTAAGACCTCTGAGCACCGCCTAATGGTGCCAAACCTCCTGTTTTAATCACGTTTCAACCCCCACGAATGAGCCATCCACAAGAAGCCATCCCGAGCCTCATTTGCTACCCCTGTCGTTATACACCGAACATGACCACCAACATCTGGGGTAGTGAATTACTTCCACTATACATTCCTTGAATCATTATTGAATGATATTAAGATGTGAACTAGTTTTCCAATGCAACAAATCGATGCGGCTTGTTAACTGCTCAAACATTTCTAGCTAGTGATGGCTGGTGTTTCGAATTTTGGCTGAACCAATAATTTTTAAAACAAGGCTGGGTTACTCGACTGCTAGGCTCAGAAATATGTTGTGGGATCTTGAGGTTCAGTCAACTTGACTGAACCTCAAGATCCCACAACATAATAATTTTTAATTTAAATTTTCTTCCCTAATGTGATGATTCAACAAATTTCACTCAAATGACTAGACCTACCTACCAGCAGAACGGACGCGAGTTAAAAGTGAGAAAAAGCTGATGGAAGAGCTTCTCACAATAAGCAATAACTTGGAATAGTTGTTACCTGTTCCTTCTGTTGTTTGATGTTGTGAGGGTCATTCGTAGACCATGGAGGAAGACGAGCGGCGGGAGCGGTTTTAGGGATGTCCTTATTCGACGACGAACTGGTCACAGCTGGTGATCCCTGAGCCTCAGACACTACGACACAAAACAGAATAAAAATCTTCGTTCACGTGAAACAAACCAGTTGCATTCTCATTACTCACAGCTGTCCATGTTGGAAGGCTTGAGGTTTATCCTCCGCTGTTGTTTATTAGCCCCAGAAATCCACTCGGCGGCTGACATCGTCGGCTCCCAAGTGACTTTCGTGTCGGGGAAAAGATCGTCTTGGAAGAGATCGCTCTGCAAAGGAAAACAACGTCCGGCCAAACTGTTTTTGGATGTTCAACAACAGCCAACACCTAACGTACCTTGATTCGGGGAACGGTGAAGGACAAGGGCTCGATGGTGGTGTTGCTCAGGCGCATAGCTTTGGCAAACTCGACGCTCCCAACGTCACAGGAGTTTTTGGGAAAAAAGGACAGGCCCTGATGGAGAGACGAGGACCGGTGGTGGCTGAGCGGGTTCAGGTAAGGAGGTTCTGGGCAAACTTCGAAGGCGTAGATGGTCGAATCTCCCTGTAAAATGAATAAGGCTTGATGAATAAGGCTCGATTTCAGTATAATGACAAAAATAAAACAAACAAAAACGCACATTTGCACAATGGTTTACTATTCTCTCAATTCTTTGTAGGGCAAGTGCGTTTTTGGGGGTACGTGCATAGTGGAGCTACCACAGGCTTCAGATTTCCATGGGTCCACCCTGTGTTCCATTGAATTCAATTTAAATTTGGAAACAAATCAAGTTTTCTACTTATAATTTGGCTATTGGATGAACTCGATGAGTGTTGGTCCAACACTGTTGGATGAACTTGGAGTGATGTGTTTCCATGTGCTACCTTACCTTCGCCTCATTTTCATTACTTTTATTGTTTTGACTCTTTTGTTATCCTTTTTTTCTTTTTTTTTTTTCTTTTTTTTTGCCTACGCTGATCTGTGAGGTTTAAAAATAAACGATTCAGACAATATTGGTCCAAATTTAAAATTTCAAAGAGCTACAGATTCTGCAGAAGTTGGAGTTTCGTGCACTTGCCCAACAATGGCCGTTCCAAGTGCAATGTTCAAATAGGAGGCCTTTTACGCCCTAGCCACATGTTTTCAGGGGCAAGTGCGTAGTAGAGACTGCGAAACGTTTTTCTATTTGAAAAATGGGTTCTTATTTCGTAGAGGTTTTCAATAGACAAGTAGGAATGATGAGTGGTAGGAAATTTTAGCAAAAATTGGACTATTTTTATCGATTAATGGTACATTAAATGTAATTAATGGTACATAAATAATAATTTTCTATTGCCACCAGGAGTCAAACTTGATCAAAAAGTAAACTAGGATCGTTCTGGGATCCCCAAAAATTGATTCTACGTCCAGACTACCACCACTAGCTCCCCAAGTCCCAAAAAAATACATTATTATTGGAAAACGAACTTCATCTGACCACCTGGCACACTTCAAAAGCCCCATGATCCCCACGGTACAATCGTCTGGTTCTGGGACCCCAAAAAATGGATTCTACGTCCAAAAATACTTCGAAAACGACACCTAACTCGACCCCATAGCTGCAACCGCTCCTAAAAGCCCCTTTTTAGCCCCACAGACCCATACAGGCTCCACAGGGTGTCAACATTTCAGATTTTTTAAAAATTCCTACTTACTCTCCCAGTGCAGAAAAGAGTGGAACTGTCTTCGTCATAAAACGGGATGAGAATGGCTGGCGACACATCCAACCCGACTGTCGTCAGAGGGCTGCTCAGATCGTCACTTTTGAACACCATTATCTGCCTCTCCGAAACCCTGCAACAAATCACAAACGTCATCCCTTTTGAGCACCAATTACGACCAACCAAAAAACAAAACTTGACTGAAACTAACTTGTCAAACCCGAGGGCGGCGATGAATTGGCCGTTAACCGCCCACACCAGTCTGGCGCCTCTGGTCCCTCCTGGTCCTTTTCCCTGGCGGATGGGGTCTTCGCTCTTCCTCGGCTCGTAGATGGCGATGGTCGAGCTCCTCGTGGCAGCCGCTATGAACTTCCCGCATCCGGACCACGCCAGTGCGACAACCTCGAAAAGTAAAACAATACTCGTCACATTTGTGAAACATCAGGTTTGACAGTTAGTATGTAACGCCAATGGAAGAAGCTGCAGAAGGCGTTCGACGTAGTTGAATAAGATTAGCTATTTTATGTAAGCTCAAATTACCTATTCACTGGACTGTGCGCAATACACAACACAAACAAATAAGAGCAAACATCTTACTTGACCCCCAGTAAACGCCTGTAAACCTGACCCAAGCCTGAACCTACTTGAGAGATACGACCAAAACTATGTAAGACAAAGTAAACTACTATCTTTCCCTGTTTCGAGGCAGAATAAACTCTAACCGTTCCCGGTTTTGAAGTGGAGTGAGCAATAATCGCCCACTTTTCAAAGAGCTCTCCTGGCCTGGAGACAGGCATTATCGTTTACTCCCTCGGAATTGAGGCCTTGGGAGTAAACGCTAATACGCCCCCGAAAACCTTCAAGTGAAATCTGATGGTGACATTTCACTCGCAGTAGGCTCACTTGATCGTCTGCTTTCAACGATGCCGCTTGTTCCAAAGTAGTCAAGTCCCAAATCCTGATTGTCATGTCGTAAGAAGTGGTGGCCAAAATGTCCGAAGCCAACGGGTGGAATTTGAGACAGTAGATTTTCTCCATGTGGGCCTGAAGTACCACTTCGGGGGTGTTGGTGGCTTCGGAAAGTCCACCTTCGGGAACCATCCAGATTTTGACGGTGCCTAAAACGGAAAATACTATTGGTTATGGGAAGCCACTGGGTGAGGTTTGTCTTGTTAACGGTGTTTACCATCGTCACATCCTACGGCCACACGGCGGTTGTTGAAAGGGTCCCAAGAGAAGTCCATGATCGTGTTGGCGTTGACCAGAGTCGGAGTCACGCCGTCGGGAAGTTTTCCGGGTTTGCTGAGCTCGAAAACTGCCAGCTTCCCGCCAGGGCCGCCCAAAGGTACCGCCACTCTGTCGCTGTTGCCTGAACAAAAACGTGAAACATTAGGTGGGAACAGACTCGTGGAATAATTATAGTTGAGGTACGTACAATGGAAGCCGTCGCACTCTCCGGATATTTGTCTGCTGACATTGCGCACGTTCTCGATGTGCAAAGACTTGTGAGCCGGGGTCCCCTTCAGGTGGCGGTATTTTGATACGCGGCCTGAAAATCCAACAGGCGTGAGATTTCTGATGGCTGCTAAGTGGACAATGCGATCGAAACTTACCGAAAACCGTAGACGTCCTTTTGGGCGCGTTCGCCGCAGCGCTGGCCGGCTTCGGCGGAGGTTTCCCAGCTCCGCTTTGCTCTTCTTCGCGGACATTGTGACCGCTTTTGGACGTCTGTGTGATCAATTGTGCTATCAATAAAGGCTCCAAAAGGTGTTGTTCAGTCGTGATTCACTACTACCGCTTACCTTCAAAGAATCCCTTCGTCTCAGCGGTGCCGGCGACACGCTGGCGGGCTCCTGCATCGACATAGACCTTTCGTACATTTTACGACGTTCGGCGATGCTCGCCCGGACGCCGCCACGGCCCAAGTCGCCCCCGCCGTCGTCGATGTCGTCAGGGGAGGACGTAGCGATGGTCCCATCCTCCTGCGATATTAACCATTTAGAAAAGATTCATAGCGATTAATTAATGAAAAAATCAGGTAGAACCGATTTTTGGAAAGCCGTGGATTTTGTCAAGTTTTCGAACTCGGGGTTTCTCCGGTACTGCCCCAGCCAAAACTATTGTTTTAGCGCTTTTTCCAGTTTTTGGCCATTTTGACCAAGGAACAATGGTTTTTCGACCATGGTCACTATAATGGACGTTATATTATAACGTTTAAAACTAGATAAGAGTCACTACTTTTTGAGACCAACCGCAGCTCTGTAGGTTCAATAAACTCTGAGACATAGCGTTTCAAACTTTTTTCGAACAATAGCGTTTTGCTACTTTTCCACATTTTATCATTTTGTTCAGTAACTGGACATTTTGACCTTGAAGGAAAGGTTTTTTGACCATGGACACTATATAACGTTAAAAACTAGATGAGTTTCGTTAAATTTTGGGATCAACCGCAGCTCTATAGGTCTAATAGGCTCTCGAGATAGGTACACAGTTCCAAAGTTTGGCGTATTTTTTGTCCTGTTTGCTCACTTCTATGAGGACCGATCTAATATGTAATAAAATCGGCACTAATCATCAACATGTATCCCCCCCCATCACACATATAAGACGCAGAGAAAAGATTATTATTGAAAATTTCATTATCAAAGAAACTAGGGGTGCAATTCGATGTTCCATTAAATTTTTTTAATCGATTTTATACCTTTGATTATCGATTTTTCGATATCAAACGATTGTACCGATTTTTTATCCCAAAAATCGATTCACATTAGGGTGTCTACTTTTTGTATTTCGTATAGTACCTACCTACTTGTTTTGTACTTGCATAGCAGATCCACGAGAATGGATAAAATAGAAAACTATGACAACATCAGATCTTAGATTCTAGGAAGGACCAAGCGAAGGAAAATCATAAAGGTCCAAAAAGACATTTTTTATTTTTTTATTTATAATTAATTTCTTAAACCGAGTATTTTGGTAGGTAAAATACTTTACTATCCATAAATTTACTTAATACAATGCAGGTAAAAAGTTCTCCATTCGAAATTATAGCTTCCAGATACATCCTATACCTTAGTGTGGCTTATGGGCAAAACGTTGCTTGGTGGATAAGTTATCCACCAAGCAACGTTATCCAACGTTATCCGGATAACCCACAGAACTAAGGTTCATGTACCTACTTCCTTATGTATCAGATTCCGAGTCTTGCCACTCTGCTCCAGAAGTGATATTTGAGGAGAGCTCAACTCCTCAGATATCGCAAGAAAAAATTAAGTTTGTATTCAATGTGGAAAAATACCAAACTTTAAAACGATATGTCTCAAAGCCTAATGAACGTAGAGAGCTGCGGTTGATCTCAGTGAAGTGAATGTCATGTAGTTTGAAACGTTATATAGTGGCCATGAGCGAAAAATCATTTCTTCGTGGTCAAAAGGGCCAAAAACTGAAAAAAGCGCCATACACAGCGGTTTTTAGCTTGAGGAAATAAAATTCCGGAGGGGTTCGGAGCTCACTACCACCTGACCAGATGTTAGTGATGCCCCTGTTATGTTGCCTATTACCCTGGACTAAGTCTACCATTACAATTTTCAGACAAGGACGATACGACTTGAGGCATGCAACCATACCAGACATACTTCGTCATTGTTTTCATGGTCAGGCTGGCTCAGAGGTTCGGGGCTGGGGATTTTCTCGTTCCCGTTAACCCCGTTCGCGTTCCCGTTGGCGGTATTGGTGTTGACAATGTCCGACAGCGGAGTTTCCGTCAAATTGGCGTTGGTCGGCGGGACGGTCGGCTCGTTGTCCAAAGTGAGGCCGCCGGTTCGGTCGAGAAGGTCGCCGCTCTCGGAGAATTTGGGAGGTGTGAAAGGTTTGGGGCCCAGTCTCGGCTGGAAATGAGAATCAAGGTGAACTACTGGAAGGATTTATGGGAAGAATCTCCGCTAATTCAAAAGGAGTATTGGTAATACTGAAAATACCTTTTCGAAGTCATGAGGGGGAAAAACATGCAATAAAATTGGTTTCAAAATTGTGTTGAGAGCCTAAAATGAGGCCGGGAAATCAACTAGAGATGGGCGACCAAACATCGATAAGAAGTGAACGAACTTGGATCATATCGGAAGGCGAGCTGCGATACTCTTGAACAATAACTCACGGACGCAATGCTAACAAATTATGAGATTTCTCTCTAGATGTTGAGGGATTTTTTTTTTTCAAAAGGGGAAATTTTGGCCTCACTGACATCAAAATAATTTTTAAAATCCAACCATTAGGTACATGATTTTTTCTCAGTCTTGTGATATTTCATGGTTTTTACTGTAAAACAGTTGATTTACTAAATCGGCTTTTATTACAAAAATTAAAGCATTTTTTAATAAATTTAAAAAAATATTAATAATATAATTCAAAAATTATGTTATTTTTGGTTTTTTAATTAAATTTTAAATTTTAAAACTTTTTTGAAAAATTGAAGAAAAAATAAAAATTACCCTGTAGTTTTTCTTCAATTTTTCAAAAATTTTAAATTATCTCAAATGGTCAATTTTTTCTTTTTCCAGTGTTACATTTATTTTAATGTATTTTTATATTTATTATATTTTATTAAAGATTCAAATTTCTAAAGTTCTTCAATTTTTTTTATAGTTACCAAATTGAATTTGTTTAAATCAACTTTCATTAAATATCGATTCTACTCAATATTCCCCATATCGATATGATATTATCACACTTCATATCGATACTTTTAAAAAAAGGAAGCATTTTATTGTTCCTCTACGGGAACTTTTTGTATTCGATGCTCAATCCTAGTCAAAACTACGTTGGGCTTCTGGTTTACTTCTCGTAGGCTTTGGCGCGTCCGGCACCTCATCAGGCTAACAACACAACAATGACACAACACGGCTCCCAACAAAAACAGTCCGAATACATAACTTACCTACGAGCATGAGCCAAAAAGTTCTCATAACATAAATCTAAGGCTACGTACAATAATCAATCAATGAAACATCAATATGGTTCGTCCACACATAAAAGAACACTGCTGCGAAATATTCCGACATATGTATTGAAGCTGTGTAAAAACGCGTGTCGAGTGCCTCCAAAATACGAGCGGGCGCGCCAGAGACGGTGACGGAAGTGAAGCGTGCTACCAACATTGAGGGCGGAATTCATAATCGCAAGCAAGTAATTTCCTGTCAGGAACCAGTGATGGGGATAGGGTGCATTCTCAGCAGTGTTGCCAACTGCCGATTTTCAGTAGTACACCCATTTTCCTCAAAAACAAATCGAAACACACAGGTTTTTTCGTCAACAAGGTACAATCTGGAGATGCTTGACTTTTTCAACATCGTAGACTAGTTCGACTAATGAATTTCCTTCCACCTTTCGGCCTGTTTGAATTGGTATTTGTATGACTCAGTGGCTGTTTGCCAAAGGTATTTCCTTAAAGCTGGATAGGGAGACATGTGATTCTACACAAGAATATGTCCCTAACCACACCACTTTTTATGTGGTCACCAAATCGTTTCAACCTAGCTGCACACATGCACAAAATTGCCGTGGTGTTCAAACGGATTTGAACCCGTGGTCTCATCAGAAGGCGATAAGTTACTAGCGCCCAGAGTCACTTGGCTAATCCAGTCACTTCGGCGGTACATAATATGCTATCTGAATCTACAAGCATTCAATTGAACAGGTTAACAATTGCCTCAGTTTTCTACTTTTATTTGGGGCTTAGCTATAGCCATTGTTTGTAAGAGCCTTCGATGACGAAAGAGCTCAAGGTTCTCTCATTTTACTGAGGGGGCTTTTCTGGCATAACTGGGCCGAGTTATTGGTAAAAATATACAACCAGATTACCATTCATACTCCTCCCAGGGACCTCAGCACAAGACCAAAGAAGGAAAATAGAGGTGAGAGGGAAATGAGAAGTTCTGAAATGAGAGATTCTTTACCTGAAGAGCATAAGTTCATAGAGTGGCCGCATGGAGGTCCTATCCTGGGAAGTTTCAATAGCCTATTACCATAACAAGTTTATTGAGGCTGTCGAGGGTTTGAAACTTTTCAGGTGGAGGGGCTCGATGGGGCCCGGGTCATCCTCTCAACGGGTCTGTTCATGCCTCCTACAAATGGGTGGGGTGACATGCCGTACGAATATGCCCAACCCGCGCCTAACTTTGAGATTTGCCCCCTCACCAGAGGAGAGCTAACTTCAGAAAACGACAACAACCTCGAAAATCTCGGACTTTTTTTCCTGCGTATATCTAGAAAACGTTACGTTTTAGCGAAAATACTACTATGCACAAAATTTCCTACAAGAATATATTATGACGTTTCTTTCTATCTTTAATAGGACGGCCGCTCCAAACAATGTACGAAACCCCAACATTGACTACCATCGTGCCACCCTCGAGGAAATGCACAAGCTCGTGGGAGATCTATGAATTCCGCCCTGTGACAGTATAAAATAACGCCGCGTCAAGATAACCGAGGAGTTGTGGGAGACCAGAACAAATGTCATAATCGGTGTAAGGAGATACAGCTTCACCAGAGTGAACCAAATGGTGTTGTTTCAAATATAAATTGATAATTTTAAGCAGCAAAATACCGTCACAAGGGGTCTACTTCTAACCGGATCAAACAGCATAGCGTTGGAACCATGCAACAACAAAACTGTGGAACTGCCATGCTGGGGGAGGTCCAACGGGGAAAACCGTGCTCTGCTGAAAAACTGTCGGGTCAAACCTTGTAGCCGCCGGATATGTTTATGGAGCAAATGAAACCAGGTTGAGCGGCGGGCGCGGCGTTAGTTCGGGGTCTGGCAACCGGCTTGGGGGCGTTCTCGTCAGGCTCGGAGATTGAACCAGTTCGGGACACTCGGGGAAGCGGTTTCGGCGGGGTCGGCCCCTCGTTTCCGTTTTGTATTTTGATCTCGTCGTCTTTTTTAATTTCCGCCGAGTTCCTTTTGTTCTTGAGCTCGTTCGCTTCGTTGTTATCCTTCTCGAACATGCTCCTCGTGTTGGAAATGTTGCTGCGGAAAGGTTGCTTCGCCGGTTCGGATTTCGTCGCGACTACCGCCGCTTTGCCTTCTTCGATTTCTTTGCGGACTTCCGCTATCGTGCCTCGGTGCACTTGCTTCGATAACATGGAAACATTTTTGGGGCAGGTAAACACAAATGGATGACATCAACGAATGATGCTCAAATTTGCAATAACGATCAACACTTAACACCTCTTGCGATTTGCGTCTAGTTCCGTAAACTTACCTTGACTTGCTTGTCCGCAGGGTTCAAACTGATCTTTGGCACAGGCAGGTCAGACCCTTGGGCCCACTGGGTTGGGTTGACTTTGCTTTCGCTGCCGGCCGTGTTTGGGAAAAGCTCTGAGTGGAAGTCCCGATACGACTGCAACAAACCTCAACTCAGAAAAAATCGAAAAGAGTCAGAAAAAATGGGGAAACAAAGTAAAAATTCGAAAAAAAAAGCGGAAAAATCAAGTAAAAAGTTATTATCCTATTCGATGTCACTTACCCTCAATATAGTAAAGACAGTTAGTAGACAGATTTGAATACGTTAAAAAAAAAACTATAATAATGATAATATCATATGATTATATGATGCTAATGATATAATCAATGATATTATGCTACTCTGTTTTCGACTGTAAATGGGCGGAGCAGCTCGAATCCGGTCCCCACGCTATTCGAATATGCTCAATGAACAATTTAGTCCATCAGCAGAGGAGTCATATTTCTCCCTGATCTCCCGAATCGAATCTTGCACGTGACAAGTTGAAGATCGACATCCAGAGATTTTAGGACGTTTTTTTAATTAAGCATAACACTACATGAAATAACTCCAATGTGATACTAACTTATGTTACTGAATCGTCTTAACTTCCCATAAAACCTGTTCAATTTAAACAGTCGAAGTAGGAAAAAGCAGCGCTGGAGGGGCAGGAATAACCTGAACCGAATTAGAACAATACCTAGCTAATGTGTTCAAAATTTCACATTTTTACGGCCCAGATAAATAATTAGATAAAGGAGTGAAAGTGATATGCAGGCCATTTATTCGCTAGCTGTACGATAAGATGCCGTTATGATTCTCGTTCATTAATGTCGTTGAGTCACGTTCACAACTCTTTTATATAATCTTACAGTCTTCCTCACCTTTCTTGGCACTTGGTACATAATGGGGATGACGGTGCTGGACGTCAATTGGAGCACCCTGTTGACTTCGGCCTGCATCACGTTCAAAGCCCGTTTCGGCACCAGGCAGGCCCCTTTGGTTTGCTCGCCGGTGTGACGGATCCCCTCGACCAAAAACGGCTCCCTGGAAAGTTACGAAGTTGGCAAACGGCTTTTTCGAACGGTGACGTCACAGTTCGACTTACCTTTCGGTCACTTCCAAGTAGCTAATGGTCGTGTCGCCTTTTCCGGCCAAGAACAGCATGCAAGTGTCCGGATCGTACAAAGGGATCAGGATTCTGAAATTGAAAGCGAATCATCATCACTTGAAGTAATTTAAGTTGAGGATGAACCAGAGACCTACTGAGACTTCTACATAAGAAAATTATTTGTATGAAAAAAAAAAAAAAAAATGAAAAAAAGGTTGCCGCTTGTGGGTATTGACTTGAAGCAGATTAGAGTCGAAAGATTGAGATTCAGAATACAGAAGCTGATTGGAGGACTGTTGTTGAGGGGGGGGGGGGGGGGTGAAGTAGTGAAATTTCGGATACAATGGTCCACTCCAAGAAAAATGAGAGTCAGCTTCAATCCTTCTACTACAACTACCCTTCTACTAGAACGAAATCGGTATTTTTCTGAGCTGTCCTACAGCAAGGAGGTTTTCAGCTCAGAAAATGGGTCAGTAATTCCAAGCTTTTCCTGAAATCGTCTCTCTGTCGGAAGAGGAAGACACCAGGGTGAAGCTGCTTGGTCTCCAGTGCGATCCTGTTGACGATCCTTTCCATTTCAGACAACTGCAGTCTACTCACGACGTCGCATTCGCATTCTCTCGGCAGTACCAACATAAGTGGTCTTTACGAATATAATAAGATTTGCTTCACGAGGACTTCTACCATCCCAACAACCCTCAGATGAGCTCTGGTGGAAGAGCCCAGCTTGGTTCTCACTGGTTCAGGAAGCTTCGCCGTCATCATCCCAGAGTTCCATGAAGTTAAAGAAGGTCATGTCGTTCTCGTTGCCACCTAACGTGGCGCTTCACTCTCCTTTCATCCGACATTTTGAAAATACTCACCCTGTGGAGCTATCAAGCACGAGGCTCTTTTCAGGGGATTTGAAATTCCTCAAGTCTCTGATGTAAACTTCCCTCTGACGAGCCTGAAACAACGAGAAAGGGATTTTAGAACGACGTCCAAAGATGAGGTTAGGTAGTTGTTGTTGTTGATGTTGTTACTCACGGCATCGAATCCTGTAGTCAAGATGCGGTTGGTGGTCCCGAGCCAGACGACGCGGGAGTCTTTGATGCTCTGGTGGCTGTCAGTGATGAGCGCAACTTTGTCCGCTCTGGGGTCGACAACAGCGACGGTCTTTTCTTTCGTGTGGATCGCCACGTTCGTCCCGTCGCCTTTCCACGAGACGCTCTGGATCAACCCATAGTCCCCGTTCATGCCTGGAGAATGAAGGAACGGTAATGGGACAATGTAGGGGAGTAGCAGAGCCAACGCGTAGCAAAAATGAGGCCAACATGTAAAAAAATGGGTGATTGGATATTGATGTCTTATTCTATGTTTTTTGAAGTGTTGAATCCGAATCTGAAAAGATCCAACAAATTCGGCTTACGCGTTTTGAGATATATAGCGAATAAATTCGCAAAAAACTCCAAAATGTTGGCACTTTTGGTTTATTTTGGTTTATTTATTTTGGTTATTATTCTAGGAATAATACACCTATGTAATCGCGACGGAGGTCGACGACTCCGATCGGCCTCAAAATCTGACATCTGTTTCATGAGGTCTAGATTCCAAAACCGAAATGTCCGTCCGCCGTCCGAGCCGTTTTGGGCAGTAGGAATTTTTTTAAATCTGAAATTTTTACAAAATACCGGTTTACTATTTAGTTGTGCCCGCAAGGTTTTCAGCCCGATCGCCCAAACCCGTGGGGCGCTATGGGGCTATAATGGTGCTCCGGGAGAGGTTATTTGAAGTCTTTTGGCTACGGGATCGAGTTAGGTGTCGTTTTCGAAGTATTTTTGGACGTAGAATCCATTTTTGGGGGTTCCAGATCGATCCGATTTCACTGTGGGGATCTATAGGGCTTTCATGGGGCTACAAATAGCAAAATTCTTTCCCAAATTTTTTTTATTGACTGAATTAATTTTTGCACAAGTAACCTATATCAGAGAATAATAAACCCTTGTGTAAAATTTGCAGCGTTTTAGCATGGAACATGCTTTAGCCTTAACTTGGCAAAAAGTGTACCTTTTTGGGTGGCGAAACCGATGAACTCCGATGGGTGACGAAATTTTCTAATGATTTCCGATTACAACGGAGCCGTTGGTGGGGGAATGAAACTTCTTTAGTTTTCATCGGACAGAAATCGTTCACCACTCGTTGGAAAGCCTTGAATTTATTAGACAAGGTACATTTCTCCAATTTGAGTGTAGCTGTACGGAAAGCTGAGTTATGCGCATGACATCAAATCATTTTTGTTTACTAACATGTGACCGCCGTCCACAGGAAAACGTACCTTAGCTTCCAGTCAAACAATAATTGTTTCACAATTATTGCCAATTGTCGATTTCTTTCTGCTTGGCAACGTTACTAGGCAAAGCATGTTCCATGTTTCTTGAATTTTAGCCAAAGGCTCTAAGCAGTACCCTGTGGGTTTTTATGTTTTTAGTTTTTTGCTAATAACTACGAAACCATGCGTTCTACAGCAAATGATGCCATTAACAAAAGAAGAAAGAGCATTAAATTTCCTATGAAATGCACTAGTGATGCAACTGTGATTTTTGACACTTGCGGTATGGAAAGAAAAGGAAAATAGTCGCTTAGAATGAGTTATGACGGAAGTGGGGAGATTCGGTAAGTTTTCAACGCGCTCTAGCTCCTGTACTAGTGTCAAAAATAAAAGTTAACTAGTTGACTAGCATTTTGTAGGAAATGTAATGCTCTTTCATAGCCAACAAATGGCAATGCAAATGGCAGCATTTGCCGTAGAACTCATAGTTTCGGAGTTATACGCAAAAATCTTAAAGAAGTGTAAACATTTTCTTTTTTCTCTTTCAGTGTTTCCGAAACTATGCGTTCTACGGCAAATGTTGCCCGTATCAAAATGTAAGAGCATTAAATATCCTAAAAAATGCACTAGTCAACTTTTATTTTGTACACACTACTACAGGAGTTAGAGCGTTGAAAACCTACCGAATTTCCTTTCCTTGCCATACGTCTAGGGTAAAAAATCAACGTTGACAAGTGCATTTCATAGGAAATTAAATGCTCTTTAATTTTGTTAATGACAACATTTGCCGTAGAACGCATGGGTTCGGAGTTATAAGCAAAACACCTAAAAAAACTGCCAAAACTGGAGTTTTTTGCGAATATCTGAAAGCGCCTAAGCTGAATTTGTTGGCTCTCTTCAGATTCGGATTCAGCACCCCCAAAAAACATAGAATAAGACTTAAAACTACAACCACCGATTTTTACCCAAGTCCAACTACGCTTTGACTGGACTGTAGGGACAGATGAAAGAAAGGTGAAGAACAGTAGGTACTTACTGTAAAGTTCGTTTTCGGCGGTGACATCCCACAAAGTCAACGTTGAGAAAGACGCCGTCGTCAAAAGACAGTCAACCGTTGGATGCCACCTAACGCACTCGACGCGACGTTGCCGGTGGGAAAATGTCATTTCAGGGTTGCACAAACTCTCCTCCAGCCCTTTTTCAGGGATCGTCCACACTTTCACCTGAAAGCACACACAATAAGAACACGAAGGAACCCCTGGAAGACCGTCCGAAGATGAGACGTACCATGCAGTCTTGAGAACCAGTCGCGAGAAGACCGTCGTGGAAATTGGAAAAATCCATGTCCGTCACGGTGTCCGTGTGAGCGTGGAGCAAAGGCATCGTCTTGCTTTTGCGGCCGCAGTCGTCAATCGGCAAGACAGCTAAGCTGGAGCCTGCAACAACAAAACTCTTCAACAAATGTGTCCTCTGCCAAAACCAAACTGTTTGAAAATCACTCACCGTTATGGTCGACATTGAATGCCATGAAAGCGGCAGAAGCGGAGATGTTGTTGCCGTATGTCTGGTACGAGCCGACGCAGATGTCGCGGATGCAGGCTTCCGGCTTTGGCACGATGGGAGCGGCATTCTTGAATTTGGAGGCTTTGAACCGCCACGCCATTTTTTCACTGTTGGTTTCCCTGTAAATGAAATGTTGATGAGTGAATCGTACGACTCTCCATTTCCTCTTGGTGGCAGAATAAGAGCTACCGAAGACCTACGCATTTGGGGCTAAAAAATCCCGAGAAACAATTCCCTTGATTGCCGATTTCTTCATGAGGATGCAGCTAACATATTCTTCAACTTTGGCCTCACTTTGTTCAGCTGCTGAAGGATGTGTCAGGGCTGTCTCGAGCGAGTATCAGATGACATTTTACTTTAGACAGCCCTGGCAAGACAGACAGACATGACATGGTTCTGCTAACTTCCTACCGCCTGAACGGCGTGCAAAGTGCATGACTGAACATTGGGTACTTATCCTTTATTGGGCCGCACGCCCCAAGAGCCGCCAGACCCCAACCCCTCGTAACCCTTGAACCGCACGGTGAATTCATATAAATCAGATCAATACATCTTCGAAAACCTCCACTTCAAGATGATTTTCTTTTCCTTCTAGAAAAATGGCCGGCATCTTCTTCGCCGGCCGGTAAACTCTGCACTTCTAGGTACCTACTGTTTTGTCTTTGTGTTCGTTCGATAAGCCAATGATGTTCAAAAGATAAACAAGAGATAGAAGTGGACGCTGAATTCAGAGGTCCACTAAGGAAAATGTGGGGTTGGGGTACCAGCGGCTCTCGGCCCAATAAGGGGTAAGTACCGAACATTGTGCTGTTTCCCTCTGTATCGCTCAGTGGCATGTGAATAGGTCAACAATTCCGAGGTAGAGCTCGGAAAATAACTCGGAAAACATTTGACCTCCTGGGATCCTTTAAAAATCCCATTTGTAGCCCCATGAAAGCCCCATCCTCACGTGAAATCGAATCGTTCTGGGACGCCCAAAAATGGATTCTACGTCCAAAAATACTTCGAAAAAGACTTGTTAGTTGTAACTAACTCGAACCCATACATAGCCGAAACACACCAGAGCAAAAAAAAACCCTCCCGTAGCCCCATTTTAGCCGCTATGGGAATGTTTGATGTAAAGATGATGTAGAAAGCTGTAAGGAAATTTTGCTTTCAGTCATCACCGAGTAGTTGCCAGTCTGAATAATTCAGACAATTATTGTCAAGAGGGGTGTTGGAGTCGATTTTGAACTTTGGAAGCCATCGGGAAACAAAATCCATATTTGTAAGTTGGTAAGTAAGTAAAAGCTCAAATATTTATTATTCTTTGATATAAGTTAATTGTGCAAAAATTACCTGATTCTGTGTCAATAAGAAAATACATATGTATTCATGAAAAATTGAAAAAAAAAAATTGGACAGATATTTCTCCCATATAATATAATATATTATATGGGAGATATATCTGTCCAATTTTTTTTTTTTTTTTAATATATTATATTATGGGACATATTATGGGACTTCGAAAAAAGGACGACACCTTATTTGACCTCCTGGAATCCTTCAAAAATCCCGTTTGTAGCTGCATGAAAGCACCATACATCCCCACAGTGAAATCGGATCGTACAAAATCTGGCCAAACATTGTACGGAACAGTTTTTTAAATTAGTACCTACGTAGGTAATTTTTTTTTTCTTGAACTTTACGTCCTTGAATTTTACGTACCTACTTCAAGACTAATGAGTACTTAACCCCTTGTGTAATATTAAATATTGCAAATTTTGCAGCGTTTTTATTTTCATTTTATTTTTAGGTACGGTTAAGCTGTTGAGGATTCAGCCATGTCCGCCGCCTACCACAGAACGATAAAAACTACACCGAACACGACCTGACGGAAAACACCTGAGTCAGCGAATCCCTACAGCTACTGGAACAGCGTTAAATAAACTCTCAGTCGTCAGGATCGCGCTCATTGAGAGTTCTAAACGTTTCGATAGGTATTATACAATCCACTGGATTGAATCCAGACACTTTCCGGAAGACAACTTCCGCAGGTTGACGTCATAGCTAAACATTTAGAATTCTTCATTTCGTATCTCCGGACGTTTCCAAGCGGATCACAACTCAATTTGTACGGATTTTGCACAGACGGGCGCAAAAAAGCGTGAGTTCAACGTAAAAAATCGGTGAAAAACGTGAAAACAAGGTAAAATCGCACCCACCCTTCAACGCTGACAGCACCTCAATTCGACGTCTAGAGAGATCGTTGACGCAACCGGAGGCGGCGAATTTCTCTTCAAACGGCTTCCGCGCGATCGACAAATCCGTTTACCGGAAACGGAAAATTCAAAAACCCATCGCAGGATCAACCCGGGAAAGGAAATCGACAACGAGACGAGTTTTGTTGAACAACACACAAAATGACAGCCGGGCGGCAATATGGCGGCGGAGCTTCACAGGGTTGCCAAGCGGTGGGCGGCGATGCCCCTCTAACAGGAGAAAAAGTCCCGACAGACGTCCTCAGCTTGATAAATGGGCCACTCCTAGATTGTCGTTTGCTAAGCACCACAAGAGAAAGGCTGCAAGGAACACCATGGGGTACCTATATGGGTCCTATCTGGTCATGGAGAGGGTGCTACTATTGTTTGTGAAGAGGATATTAAATATCCATTAAAAATTAAATGAAATATCCTCTTAATTACTTAATTGAGGTAAATTTTACCTCAATACGCGCCGGATTACTTGCTGCATTTGGAAACCGAACTGGAGAACGTCTCTGCATACACTCTCCGCCTTCACCTGCAGTAGGTACATTGTGAGGGCCGTGGGGATGAGTGAATCGCGGCAACCAAGGATTGTCGCCAGGGAGGTCATCGAGGCTTGATTGTGCTGGGCTGGCAATTGGAGGGCTTTGGCTGTTCAGTGTCAGGTCGCGGATTGTTTGTCCTCCTTTGGCGCTGCTCTTCTGAGGACTGATGCTGACTTGTTGCTGCAGGGCTTCATTGATCGGAGGTGGGCGCACATCAGGCGCAGGATGCAGGAGTCGGTGTTTTTCACTCTTTACAGGGAGCTGGACTCGGGTGTCAGTGTGCCAGCCTTGTTGAGGACTCTCTCACCGGGATCCCGGTGAACCTTGCCGCGTTGTGAAGGATCTTCAAGGTCCGAGCTGAGCTTCTGGCGCTCAATGCCAGACCATACATCATCATAATTCGTTCATAATTTCATCCAGCAAAATAGCAAAATATGTAATTTACGTAATAATTATTACCATTTATTTTATTTATTTATTTTTTTTTTTTTTTTAAGTTTTTTAAAGGTTTTTTTTAAGGACGGATGTGGGACCCCGAAAAATGGATTAGGACCTATACGTCCAAAATTACTCGGAAAACGACACCTTATTTGATCTCCTGGCATCTTTTAAAAGTTCCAGTACATTATGTAGCCCCATGAAAGCCCCATCGCTCCCAACGGTGAAATCGGATCGTTCTGGGACCCCCAAAAACGGATTCAGAAAAGAAACTGCAATTATCGGACATCCCAATGAGATAGGGTTAGATATTCCTATCATAGGAAAGTTGAGAACTCTGCAAATTTTTTCACAAGGGCTTATTATTCTAGGTCTAGGATATAGGTTACCTGCAAACATTAATAACAAATGAAAAAGATGTTTAATACAATGATTGGACAGATTGGGCCCTCGAAAACGGACACCTTATTTAACCTCCTCAAAAACTCCATTTGAGGCCCTTGAAAGCCCCATAGATTCCCATGATGAATTAGGATCGTTCAGGGACCCTAAAAATGGATTTCCTCGAAGCCCGATAATATTATACAAACTGTGAATTCTTTGATAAATGAGGACGAGCCTCATATCATTTTTCGAAGCAAATTAGCATGTGAGCAATCTTGCTCTGAATCAGTCAATATGTACACCACAGGACCTGTTAACTGGTAATCATGATTCCGCAGGAATACGTACACCTTCATTTTTCGACTTATGACCCGTTAGATTGCGGTTTCGTCCCACTGTGCGGCGGACGGACATTTGATTTTTGGAATCACAGAAATGGAATAGGTAGGTACTGATTGGAATCTACGTGTGATGAAACGTGAAATGACAAATTTTGTGGCTGATCAAAATTTTCTACCCCACAGCGAATACCTACCTACATAATATTATCATTAAATATAATATTAAATAATACTATGTTAAATAATACCTATTATTATGTTAATTTAATAAATTTTATTAAATACCTAATAAACCAAAACTCCCCACGCCGAGAGAAAAACTCCCCGTTTTGGCCACACTGCGTCCTTTTCCACACAGCGGATCTGTCACCGCAGCAAAACCAATCCATTTTTACCTGGAGTTGAGGGATGATTAAAAAGTACGCAAAAAACCAGCAATCTTCACGAACACCAACGAATGCAGGCAAAATTTATTTTTTGTCAAAATTATTTCCTACAGTTTGGAAACCGTCCATTGATTATGACGTCATCGAGTGGAGGTAACCAATTGACGTTGTACTCTGTGATGTTGAGTGACGTTAGCGTCGAGCGACATTGTTTGCATTTTTGAACCGGCGCGAATTGTGGCGATTTTTGACGGTGAAAATTAATTTTAAGGGTAGGTGGTTAGTTTTACGCTTTGTAGTGCATTAAATGTTTGAGTGTTTGGTTAAGTTCAGGACATGTCGTGAATTTCGAGCCTGTAAATTTTGAAGTGTTCCGCAAAAGTAGGCAATATACAATATACACAGGCCGAAAAAAACATGATAGAAAAAAAGTCCAAGTACATTTGGGCCTATAAAAATATTATTTTTATAGGCCCAAATGTCGATTTTTTTCTATCATGTTTTTTCGGCCTAGAAGGGATCTACTGGTTTAACGCCGGTCCCGAACGGCAAGTGTGAGAGGCTTTCCTGGGCAAGATACTCTCGGTGGTTTGCCATTTCCTTCTTTTCAGTAAAAGGGATCGAACCAGCAACTTTTGACTCTGCAGTCCAACGCTCAAACCAATGAGCCACTGATAAAAAGGCCCTCTCAGACCCGACCATCTTTGGCCGGACTAGAGGAAGCAAATCAAATTAAATTTGGAAGCCTACTTTTGGATGCGAAAGAGCTAGTTTTGAGGTGAATCTGGTTGTGAAACTGGCTCTGAACTTGTAATTTATGCTGAAAACTGAATTTCGAAAAAATGAAATGAGTTGGTTTTGATAGCAAACGCCTCATGTACACATAACCATAAAATTTATGGTTTTTAAATTTAATGTTTTAATATAACATTTATATTGCATAAATAAATTATATAGTAATATAATATATTATAATTTAGTTACTTGAATCTCAAAAAATGCTCTGGGATAGGGCTGGAAGTCCAAAACTGAAAATGCTGCAAATTTTACACAAGGGTTTATTATTCTTTGATATAGGTTTCTTGTGCTAAATTTAATTCTGTCTGAATAAAAAAAGTTTGAAAAAAAATTTTTTGGATTTTTTTTTAAATCTGTTTTTTACTAAAAACTCCTGGGATCCTTCAAAAATCCCATTTTTAGCACAATGAAAGCCCTATAGATCGCCACAGTGAAATCGGATCGTTCTGGGACCCCCAAAAATGGATTCTACGTCCAAAAATACTTCGAAAACGACACCTAACTCGATCCCATAGCTAAAAGCCTTTAAAATACCTCCCATAGCCCCATTTTAGCCCCATAGCGCCCCAAGGGTTTGGGCGATCGGGCTGAAAACCTTGTGGGCACAACTAGATGGTAAACCGAGTATTTCGTCAACATTTCAGATTTTTAAAAAAAATCCTACTGCCCAAAACGGCCCGGACGGCGGACGGACATATCGGTTTTGAAATCTAGACCTCTTGAAACGGATAATGTCAAATTTTGAGGCGATCGGAGTCGTCGACCTCTGTTGCGAAAACATTGGTGTATTATTCCAAGATGCCTATTTGTGGAGGTTTTTCCAAAATGGCGGACGAGGCAATGGACGGTACCTACTTTTGGCCGTAGAATCCATTTTTTGTGGTCCCAGAACCGTCGGGTTTCATGCATCTAAGGGGCTTTCATGGGGCTATAAATGGGACATTTGAAGAATGACAGGACAGGAAGTCCCACAACCGTCCCTTAACTTCACAAGAAAAAAACTTTTTTTTTAAATAATTAGTTTAAAATCAATTTTAGGAAAATTCATATCAAAGAATAATAAACCATTGTGTAAAATTTGGAGCGTCTTTTCTCTTTATTGAGGGTCCAGGGGTTCCTCGTCCTGAGAAGGTCCTTCTCGGAAGCTGGAAAGTCAAATTTGTGACTTCGTCAGTCACGTTATCTCCCGTCTTTTCATTGGTGAAGGGCCAACATTTGCCATCAGCCTGCTCAAGTTTACGACTACCCTAGCTGCTTAGGCTGCCTTGCAAATGTGGCTCGAGAATGAAAGCTTGCCATGGTGCCTATGGTCTGCCGGTTTAATGAACATATGGATTCGCCCGGTACCTATTCAGTAACACAGTGCATGTCTTGAACATCCATTCGCTTGGTTCTGCTTGAACTGAAACTTGAATTGAGTCGTCTGCCTTCCATACGAGGAAGACTCCTTCTTACATTGTGATCCAGAGAATCTCGTAATACAATTGAACAGTTCAAACTAGCACACTTACAGCTAAATGCCCTAAACCTCACATTATGTTTACCAGGAAATGCAAAATTGACAAGACATTCACATGGCAGAGATGTGGGGATCTTAACCATGACTTCAGCATGATGCCGTTGTATTTATGATGATAACACCCGTCACAGGCTTGTCTATGTTGCAGGAGCACCAATGAGCAAGCACAGTTCTGTCGGTGAAGGCCCCGCAGAAGAGCAGCTCATGTTGGACGGTAAGACTTAACTTAGTGCCTCCACATCCAACCCCCCCCCCCCCCCCCCGCCATATGGCAGAATACAAATTAACATTTCCATCCCACCCGTTTCCAGTTCTTCGGGCGCAAATGGACTGTGACGGCGTTGCGGCCAAATTGAAATCCCAAATCAGGATATCCGTTTTGAAAATGTTGGGCCACTCCATCGCTCAGAGCGAAGCGGCTTCCGACGGCGACAAACCGGCTCCCCCGAGAGACCTGGCCGTAGTCAACAGCCTCATCAAGGAATATCTCGAGTGGGTCGGCTACACGTATTCGTCCATGATCATATCTTCTGGTGAGTTATTGACTGTTTGATATCAAGAAGATGGTGTAGAAAGCTGCAAGGAAATTTTTGTTTTCAGAGTCGTCGTCGAGTAGTTGCCAGCCTGAATTGTCCAGAGGGGAGTTGGAGGCGATTTTGAACTTGGAAGCCATCGGGAAACAAAATCCAAATTTGTAAGTTGGTATTATTGGATGGGGAAACTCCAGTAAAAGCTCCGATCGTTGACACTATTCGAGAACGCTGCAAATTTTACACAAGGGTTTATTATTCTTCGATGTAAATTAATTCTGTGCTTATTGACACAGAAATATTTATATTTGTGAAAAATTAAAAAAAAAAAAAAAAAATCTGTACAATGTTTGGACAGGTGTGGGACCACGAAAAATGGATTGTGCTTCCAAAATCACCCGGAAAACGACACTTTATTTGATCTAATGGGAACCTTCAAAAATTCCATTTGTCGCTCCATGAAAGTCCATAGATCCCAACGGTGAAATCGGATTGTTCTGGGACCCCCAGAAATGAATTTTAGGTCCAAAAAGACTCCGAAAACGACACCTAACTCGATTCCATAGCCGAAAAAACCGCCCTCAAACCGTCGGCATTCAAAAACCCCTCCTGTACCCCCTTTTTAACCCCACAGAACCCCACGGGTTTGGGCGATCGGGCTGAAAACCTTTCGGGCACAACTAGGTGGTAAACCGAGTATTTTGTCAAAATTTCAGATATTTAAAAAAAAACCTGCTCAAAACGGCTTGTACGGCTCACAGTGGGGTAGAAGCGGAAAAAAGTTAATTTTCCAAAGTCGCTTTTGCATTGATCTTGTGCACTATTTCCACAGTTGATTACCTACCTGTAGAATCGTTCTGTACCAATAGTTTTCCGGTTGAAGTGTTCGATATGTGCGAAATTTAAGATGAAAAGTGAGTTAACAAGTTTTTCTGTTATTCCAAGAATATTAAACCAAAATCGATTCTAACCGAACGTGTGCAAGTAGAGTTTTGCTTGAATCCTTAATCATTAAGGATTCAAGTAAAATTCAACTTAATTATTATTAATTTAAAAAAATTATTATTAAGTAATGATGAATCAACAATTTCAAAATGATTATGGAACCTGAAGGAAATATTTGTTGCGCTCCTTTCGCACGCTGTTTTCTTAAGTGAAAAAGCAACAAAATTTTGCTATTCCTGAAATGGGAGACAAATTTTGTAGTTGCTAAAATCAATCCACTCTAGTGTGCAGCTGCTGTCTGATGAGTGATTTACGGTTTATTTTTAGGCCGTTGCTGTACATACTGGTTGAAGAGCTGAAGAAGAGCAACCCAAATACCTGAGTCTTTCACGCTTCTCATAAAATGCTAGTCAGAAACCAAATACACTATTTTTATACGACTGAAATATTGTACTGTTTTACTCTAATTTGAAAGCTTTTTGGCAAATAATAAACAATATTGGAAACAAAAGTATTTAATACTGTTCTAAGCAAAGACCCAACAAAATTTGTGAAACACTCGGTGTATTGACAGGTTCACGATAACAACAGGATGTTTCAGGATGCTGCGTTGCTGCAGTATATTTCACGGCGATCCGGATTGTCCCCTTTCACTGAATGGGGCCTGTTGTTACTTGTTTCTTGCCGACTAGTTCTTCCGCCAGTTTGATGATGTTGGTCTTCCTGAAGATGGCGGTTTTGGCGAACAATTCTTTGAAGAGATCGCTCGTCGTGAGGCGGTACGCTTTAAGGTGAGTGCCTGTCCCTTTGTCCCGGTAGAGGGCCTTCAGGCGGTCTTCGACGTCGAGTATGCGGTGGTGGTGGGTCGGCGAGAAGGCGTAGAAGTTGAGGGCGTTGGAGAGAAGGGCGAGGGCTATTTCGTAGGGGACGCACATTTGCCATTTGTCGCAGTTGTATTTGGCTGGGAGCTCGTCGTCGTCGTCCAGGTAGAGGTAACGTTCGGGTTTGGGTCGATTCGATTCGCTGTCTGCAAAGCAAAGTAATCAGCAAAAAGGTGGAACAGGGGGATGGGGGGGAGTGGACCCTGACCCTTTCACGGTCTTGTACACAACACACGTCTGGCCTGGTCTTGTCTTATATCATGGTCTTGTGTCTTTGTCTGTTTTGGTCTTGTGTCTGTCTTCTGTTTTTCTCACTTCTATCTGTCTGTCTTGGTGTTGTGTCTGTCTTCTTCTGTCTTGGTATTGTGTCTGTCATCTGTCTTCTGTCTGTTGTCTTCTTCAGTCTTGGTCTGCTTCTGTCTTATGTTCTTCTGTTTTCTATCTTCTGTCTGTCTATCTCCTTCTGTCTTGGTCTGTCTTGTATCTTTCTTGGTCTGTCTTTTGTTTGTCTTGGTCTTGTGTTTGGCCTGGTCTGGTCTTTTGTCTTGCTCACACAGTTAACGTACCCATACTGGACAGATCCCCCCAAAAACCGCTTTCTTGCCCTTAAAGGCCCTTTGGAGAAATGCTGAATCATCCTACGTCCCTCAATGCCTTTCTGAGCAACGAGGTGAAGTTATCCCTTCAACTGATTTGACCTGAATCAGTTAACGTACCTGTGCTGGACAGATCCCCAAAATCTGCTTTCTTGCCCTGGTTCTGCCTCAGAATGTCTTCTGCCAACTCAAACTCGTTGTCCTCTGAGGCGAACACCTCTTGGTTTGTCAAGCGGGGAAGATACTTCAACTGGACGGTGTCCGTCAGATCGAGAAGATCTTTGAGGAAATTGACCAAAATGAAGTCGATGATCTTCCTTGGGTGGATCTTATCGGATTCGTCTTCCCGAACACATTTGTCTGGCTGCAATGGTGAAGAAGTGATTCAGGTATATTCTTAGTTGATTGTGTAAAGAGCTTTGCAATGTACCTCTAGAATGTATCCTGTGTCCATGAGCAAGTCCAACGCCATGCCAAGACCATCTTCGGGGTCTTCCGCCCGGCAGTAGCCGATCAGCATGTCGAAGTAGTTCATTTCTTGGTAGTTGATTTTGAACATGTTGAATATGAGGCCTTTCGCCAGGGAGAGCTTCAAATCTTCTTCTATCGTTTCTCCAAATTCACTTTCAAACCAGAGTGGGATGTCGGAGAAGGTCTGCCAGGAGATTAACAGCTCGTTGTTGGCGTCTCGCTCCCGGTACTGTTTCTTCAGAAGCAGCAGCTGCTCGATGTTGGGATACGGCAGTTCAGCTATGTTGAGCGTGAAGTTCCTCCAGTCGATGCAAGTCTGATCCGCGAAGGCCTCGACTATTATCGCCTTGTAGTCGAAAGAGTCCAACTGAGACCAACCTGCGGGTATCGTTGGTTTGCCTGTTTCGTGACCGGCGATGGCCATTTCGCTGAGGGTTTGGATCATTGGAGTCTCAATAACACCCATGGGGGCCATTTGGGAGAATTTGGTGACGATAGTTTTCAGCTGCTCTACAGTGAAAGAGAACGGGCTGCTGACTTCTACGAGCGGAGTTGGTGGCGGCGGTGGTGGGTCAGGGAACAAAAGGACTTTTCTGTCGATGTAAAACCTATAAAATGACATTGGAAATATTAGAGCTTCCTGAAGCTCTTTGGAAACTACACAACACTACAAAAATGTTACTTGTTATCATCCAAAACGACCAAAGGCTGAATGGGTGAACTTTCTTCGATGGCCCGCTTGAAGAAGTACATGCAGTCGCGTATTGCTGCGGCTTCCTTCATCAGCTGATTGTCCACGATGCTCTGGTAATCGATAAACAGATCTCTCACCATATCCAGTAGAAGATCCAAGTCTTTCTTGGCTCGGGCTTCGATGAGCTTGAGGCGGAACTCGCTCCTGGCCGCCTGGTAACTGACTGCTGCTGCCCACTCCTCTTTAGCTACGTCGACTGTGTCCGGCCCTTCAGGCTCGTCTGGATCTCTACCCTTCTTAGTGCTTTTCCCCACTTGAGACGCCCGTTTGCCAGCTTGGGATGCCCTTTTGCCAGCTTGTGACGCCCGTTTGCCAGATTGCGACGCCCGTTTGCCAGCTTGCGACGCCCGTTTGCCAGCTTGCGACGCCCTTTTGCCCCCTGCTTGCGATTTCCGCTTCCCAGCCTGCGATTTCCGGCTGCCACCGGACTTTGACTTCCTGGCTGTGGATTGCCTCTTGGCCATCGACTTTCTCGCTGGCTTCTCTGCTGTATGTGGGCTGGCAGGAGTTCCAGGCGATCCAACAAGAGCTCCAGCTGGTGCACCGAAAATCTTCCCTCGAGCTTCTTTTCCAACATCTGGATTCTTGATTACTCCTGCAAATAAATCCATTTTGGTAACTATGTTATCATTCAAATTCAATACTGGTATGGCTTACCTTCGTAGTAGTCTTTCAGAGCACCAATTCCTGACTTCAGCACACCAGTTTGCTCAATAAGCTGATGGGTCGGGTTGGGCTCTGGGGGTTGCGTTGAGTCGCCTGAAGACGCTGCTTGATTCGTCTTCAAGAGGAAATTCTGTATCTGCATAGGGATTACGAGCGACCGGCGAAGCGTCACCCGAGGTAGTGAAACCTTCGAAGTCGTCCGCCTTCTCCGCCGCCCAGCAGTTAACGACATGATATCTGCCGTAGTGTCTTCAAGCGCCATGCGGTTCCTTTCTAAGATCACTCTCGGCTGCCTGTCTTCGTTGGGTATCTCTCCCAAGATGCTCATGTAGTAGTCATAGAGGACTTGCATGGCGTTGGCGCACAGGTCCATCTCGGCTTGCATCATGCTCAAGTAGAGGTTTGCCAAAGTGTAAGCATGGTTTACCATCCACCCTTGCGCTATCAGTTCCGCTTTTTTCTCCAGCGAGTCCACTCTCCGTTTTAGCGCTATACCGGACAAGATATCATTCAGCTCGTTGACCCGCACATGCAACTCGTGCTTCACTTCAGCATCATTCTTCGACTCATCGTCAGCCATTTTGTTCAACATCAGCTGAAAATTTGTCACTAAATGTCTTTTTTCGACGTCCTCTTTGATGATGTTCTTCAAAGAATTTCTCACGTACGTCTCATATGGTAGGATTTTTGCGTCGTGCATTCGCAGCAAGTAGAATATTTTTTCCATCGTTTCAATGTACACGTTTTCAGTGCATTCCCACTCTGTCGCTGCTGTGTGTCCAATTTCATAAGGGATGGGCTCGTTGATGTAAACCCAACCTGGTTCTCCGGGTTTTGGTTTTGGCACAGCCACAATGGATGGTTCCTTTTCCTGCTGCACTTCCGGTTTCTTTCCTCCTGTTGACGTCTTTGGGCCGCCCACTTTGGATTGCCTCTTCATCGACTGTCGCTTCCCTGGCGTCTTGGACTTCCTCGCTGTCGACTGTCGCTTCCCCGGCGTCTTGGACTTCCTCGCTGTCGACTGTCGCTTCCCAGGTGACTTGGACTGTCGTTTGCCTGGCGACTTTGACTGTCGTTTCCCTGGTGACTGCGACTGCCGCTTCACAGATTGTCGCTTTGCGGATTTCCTGCGTTTGTCTGGCTTCTCAGGCTCCGGTTCGCTCTCCACTGGCTGGGGTGGCGGTGGCGGAGGTGGTGGTGGTGGAGGCTTGATTGGTGCATAGTCTTTGTATTTCACTTCTACATCATCCAGTTTTTTAAATTTTGCCTCCTTGGTATCGTAAAATGACGTTCTTGACGCTTGGCTTGATCCACTTGATACACTTAGTGGAGCTCCTCTCTCCACCTTTTCTAAATTCCCCACGCCAAACATCTCTATGGAAGGTTTTCGTTCAATATCTTCAGGATCCCATATTGCCCCAAGAATCACTCTGGCAAGTCTTTTTATAGTGTCACTGTCAAACCTCATGTAGTCGAAGTCTTTCACGAGACCCAATCTCTTATAAAACGGAAGTGGCTTTGTTTGTTCATTGATTAACATCCTTGCAGGGTTCTGATCGAAGGGGCCTTTTTTTACTCTTGCTAGCTCTGCTTGATTCTGCCTGAACGCCTGCATTTGGAGCGGGTTTACATAAGTGGAGAAATACGACGAGGTGCCGTACAAGTGGGCGTCCAAGTCTGTGCTCGGCCGGGGGACTATTTCAGACTGCCGGAGTTTTCTGAGCTCTTCCAGAGTTGGCGGGGTTTTTGGCGGTTCGGGTTTTGGTGGTGGCGTAGGCGGTTTTGGAGGTTCAGGTTCTGCTGGTGCTGCAGGTGCTGCAGGTTCCAGGATCTTGGGTTCAGATTTGGGCGCCTTGGGCACGCTGGGTTTCTTCCCTGAGGCAGATTTGGATTTTCTCGGCGTTGTGGACTTTCTCCCAGCAGCGGATTTCCGTGCGGTCTTGGATTTCCTTGGTGTCGCGGATTTTCTCCCAGCGGCAGACTTTCTCCCTGTGGCAGTCTTCCCCCCAGCTGGAGATTTCTCTGTTGACTTGTGTTCGTGCTTAGATTCTCCCTCTTCGCGCACTGGAATCTCCAAAAGTTCCACTGGCGGTTCTTGCTCTTTGACGTAGTTGAACAGCAACCGGTCAAAATCCATGAAGCTTCTGACGTGGCTGAACGAGTCTGGGAAATCCGTCGTTTTGAACAGGTCCACCTCGCTGTCCCACTGCAATGGATACTGCACCGCCTGCCCTGTGAAGAGATTTTCAAATATGTTAGCCTGGAGTGCTGACAGTGGAAAGTTCACCAGAACAAACCCTTTCTTGCCGTAAAGTGTCTTCAAGTATTCAATCAACATGTTTCCCAAAAGAACGTCATTCAGTTGTTTGCCTTCAGCCAGTGTCTCGAAAGCCAACTTCCCCAGTCTTCCAGCCGGAGAGTGTTTGTATCTTTTGCTGAGGTCTGGTATGCTCGGTATTTGTGTTGCTTTGTTGTACAGATACCCATAGCGGACGGGGGATGGTGATGTTTTGTGCCCAGGCGAACCCCTTTTTCCACCAGTGCTCTGCCTCTTGGAAGCACTCTTCCTCCCTGACGTCTTCGATTCTGGGCTTGCTGCTGTCTTCGTTGATTGGATGGCAAGCAACGCCTGCGGTTCGTCTTTCTTCGGCGGTCTTTCCGGATACTTTGGCACCCTTCGCTCCCACCTCCTGTACGGATACTTCCACGGTATCGTCACAGCCACATCCAACTCCTGGCGACTTTTCTTATTCTTCAACACTGACCCAAACTCTGTAATCTCCATTTCACCCCTGTAAGCATTCAAGCAGTAATTAACAGGTATCGACACGTCAATCACTTCCACTTCTTCTTTAGCCAGCAAGTCTTTCAAGCTCTCCAGCACATAAGCAGCTTTTTCATCGGTGAATTTCCCCAAGATAGCTTTAATCTGGAACGGCGGCAGCCTTGGAGGCTTTGGCCCTTTGGGCATCGGGTACTTCAAGTCTAACAATCGATGAACAACATAACCGAGAACATTCATTTTCTCGTCGTACGGCAATTCAGGCCATAACTCAGGCCATTGTTTCAAATCCCACGGCCCAAACAAGTTCAAGTATGTCCTTAAATTGAAATTGTTCAAGCAGTCCACTATGCTCAAATCCAGCAAGCATTCCATGTCGTCTTTGCACTTTTTCTTCGCTTCAGTCGAAAACAACGCTGTTTTCGATTCCAAAGTGAGAAAGTCAGGAACCCGGGCAGTGCTGAATGCCTGGGAAATGCTGTCGAAGTCCATCAGCACTGTCCATTTGATGCTTTCCTGGATCAGTTTGCTTGGTGGGTCGATCGTTCGAATTTCACTCGTCACCGGCACGGCTAATTGTTGACTGTGACCAGGAATCGGGTGTTCGTTTTCTTCTTCGAGCATATCAAGTAGTATTTCTGGTCGAATGGGAGCGTTGTCTTCGTACAAGTCGCGTATGAAGTTCCTCGGCTCTCGTGTTATGGGGAGCTCTTTGAAGAAAAGCTCTTTCCATTCGTCGAGAAGTTTTTGCGACGGCTCCACATGGAATTCCGCTTTGTGTTCACCCACTTTAACAGCATAATCTATCAGGTCAACGACAGTTCGTCTGCACCAGATGACGTGGTTTTCTCTCTTCACTCGAAGTTTCTCTTCCCAGAGCCTTTGATGGAGTTCCAACACCCGCTGTTTTTCTTTCACCTTGCCACACACTTCAAGTCCTGGTTTGTCCACTTGGAACTTCTTCTCCGCTTGGGTGTATTTCTCTTCTGCTCGGTCGTTGACAAAAGCGCTAAAATGCGCAAAATTCTTATAATTTTCGTGAGTTTTCTTCAACGTGTTGACTAGTCGCTGCTCGTGTTTGCACGGTTGCAGCAGTATTTCTTTGAAGTGCTCCGTCAAATCTTCGTCTCTGTCATCGAGTATCTCCGTCCACAAGTCGTTGACGAGAGTCTCCTGCATCTTCATCTTGAGAGCCACGTTGCTCGCTGTTTTCTTCCTTTTCTGCCTCAAATACGCCACGTACTTCGCGTTTGTCCAGTCCGTCCATCCCGCTTTGGGCCTGAGGCCTAGTGACTTGTCGAAAACGTCCATTGGATCAGTCTTTGGTGGAGGTGACTCGTCGTCGGTACACAGGTGGGTTTGCTGCTGAGCCCACTTGCTCACCACTTCTCTCCTCCTTCTCATTTCAGTCTTGGTCCAATTTTCCATAGTATTCTTCAAATTTTTGTAACCTTCCATGATGTACTTTTTGTTCCGGAGCATGTCTTCCAATTCGTAGTAGTACGGGCGCGGTGGGAGACCTTTGGACGGTTCTTCTGATTTGCTGTAAAAATAGAAATGGGATTTTGATACTGTAATGAAGCTGAGTTGGTTAAGTTTGTTACCTGACGATGAATTGTCTTCCGCCGCTTTGCAGCAACATCGTAGCCCGCTGATCCATGATGAAGTGTGTCATTTCCTGAGTCTCCAATCTGGCAAACAGCTCAAACAGTATCCTCAAGCCAGCTCTGGAGTCTTTCTTGGCTACTGCTGCTAGTAGGTCCCTGAAAAGGCAGTCTTTGTTTTCTGCATGGTGAAGAATCTACGCCGCACAGTGGGGCAAAGACGGAAAAAAACCTCAAAAACGAAAATTAGTTTTGCGAACTTTTTCCGATGGTTTATATATGCTGAATAGTTGTAGAATGCATCCCTGTAGTCGTTTTCCTGGAAGAATTTATTTTCAGCTTGGACTGAGGGGTACAATGTGGAGTTTTTTGAGACTTCGAAAATAGGCACTTATAAACATAAAGTTTGGAGTATTCGTGTGTGTTCATTTTTGAAGATAGAAACCTGAAATTTTTTGGGCGTGTTCCTGATATATTAAAGAAAATTAAGAACCTTCAATCCGCTTGAAATACCATGCTCTTCATGGGGGGCTGAATCATTTAGTAATTAATCGTGTTTTAACGAGTAATCTCGGGTTTCTAAGCTTTCAAAAAATGCTCCACCGAGCTCCGCTCTGGGAAGCTCTTGTAAAAATTTCAGCTGCAATCATTTGCAATTCTGGACGCAGGATTGATTTTAGTGTAAAAAACATGGCCGATTCAGCCGCTTTCGGCGAGATAAACGAGCTTGATCGAATATAAGGTGCCTACTCCGTAGCTGGAGGTTTACGGTAGAAAATTTGATCCTTTCACATAAGATGTCATTCCCAGACCATTCATTTAGTCAGCTCAATATCCTAAGTGGTCGCCGCAACAATGCCAGGGCTCATAATTCAATATCGCGAATTATGCGAGGTTTTGCTCAACGTTGCGAATTTGGACCGTTTCGTTGCAGGTAAATTGGCTGATTTTATCAGGATTTGTCATTAACAAATAATGTAGAACGGCTTATCTCAAGCCAGGTTGTTCAAGCAAGTATTTATCATTGTACCAAATCTCTGAATGATTCACAAATAATTTAAAAAATCATTATTATTCAATTTCAGAAAAATTTGGCGAGAAGTTGAATGAAACTAAATTGAACTAGATCCTAGTGACTTCTGACCCAGTGGTTAATAATACAAAAATTAAATATAATAATACTAATATAAATAATAATAGAAGCATAAATAATATAATAATACGGGTATAAATATAAATAAATATAATAAATATAAATAATAATGATGATTTAATTTAATAATTTTAAATAAATTAGATTAAATAAATTTTAAATAAATAATAAATTTTATTTTCACTAATATTACAAGCAGAGGGTGATTTCATTTGTTGTGTTTTTCTACTACTTTCATTCTCATCATTTTTCTGGCCAATTTTGTATAACAGAAGTCAATTCAACTACCCTGACTAAACAGTAGGTACTATTCTCATTAATTATATATAAGTTATGTACTTAAATTTTTTTCTCAAGAGATTGTGTACAATTATTTGGACCTTGGAGAGTTCTCTCTTCTACTCAGCACCCCAGAAACTAAATTTTAATATTCAACCTTCTACTTTTAGAGCATATTGCGATTGACCCACTACAGGTCAATTGACCCCGGGCTATCCTATATATTATATATATCATATATATGATATCCTATTAAATTTATTATTTATAATCGATTGGTGACATTGCCAGCTTTGTACCTCATAATGGAGTTGAATTATAGTGAGTCGGTGGGTCAATTGACCCATGTGAATTCGGTCAATGTGACCCACTGACTACGTACAATGCGTACTCAAAGACCACGTGTGATTTTTTTTCAGATTTTTAAAGGTGTATGTAGAGTTTTTACAGGGTTTTTTCCGAAAAACAGCCGTTTTGCCCCACTGTGCGCCGCCATCACATCACATACCTGGAGTGTGTTATTCCCAAAAGCTTGAACCAAACACCCAAATTCGTCAGACTCTGGGTGGCCACTTCCGTCGTCGGGTTGAGTGGCGGTGCAGGGCAGTTCTTCGGGTTGACGATATTGTGCTTGCAAAGTATGTCGTGGAAAACTGTGCCGTCATAGAGGGAGTCGCCCAAACGGGGGGACGTCACGTCGAAGAGGTAACCCATAGAATGGGACAGCCAATGGTGGACAGCTTCGGCCATCTGGAAGTACAAAAGTCAGTCAGACCTGGTGGCAACGGTTGTAGCCAATTGTCTGTCCACCCAGTCTTGAAACACTTGCTCTAGCCTACCACTTGAAGCACTTGGAAACTTTGGCCAGCTGGAAGTGCCAACAGCAAAGAGCAAGACATGGTAGCAAGGATTGTAGCCTATGATCTGTCCACCCAGCCATGGAGCAGTTTGTTCTACCCTACCACTTGAAGCACTTGGAAGGCTTCCACCAGCTGGAAGTGCAAGCGGCAGTGCGCAAGACCTGGTGTCACCGATTGTAGCCAATCGGTCAACTCAGCCATGCAGCACTCCAGCGAACCACTCGAGCCACTCCGTCATCCTTAAAGTCTACCACGCTGTCCAACTGTCACATTGAAACCCCACTCTTTTCAGAATCTTTTATTTTCCATCTGATACAAATGCCTTTTGATTCTCGCCTCATCCAGCTTTGCCCTCAGCTCGCTCAACTGCGCATCTTCAAGTCTCGCTTCCCACTTGGCTCTTCCATTTGCCGCGTCCAATTTTTTCAATTCCTCCCGGCAGTTCTTCACTTGCTGCACGAACCTGAAAAATCAACAAACACAAAAAGAATATGCAAAAGACTTTGGCCGCAAAAACTTGTCGTGGTTACCTTGAAGCGGCAGTTTTGATCATTTCTTGTCGACACTTTTGCTTCTGAATCGTTCTTCTCTTTTTCATCAGTTCATCTCTCATTTTCCTCTTGTAAAGAGCGAGTCTGGCTTTGAGTTCTTCCATTGACACGCTCGCCAGTTTCATCATTTTTTCTTCTCTGCTGTTGAGCTCTTCTTTCTTGATCTGCTGCAGTATCTTGAACTCCCTTATGGCGGCTATCTTTCGCTCGATTTCTTGTTCCCGCTCTTTGACCCTTTTGCGCAGCATCTCCTTCAAATTGCTAGCCATCCCTTGCGCCGCCTTTTTCTTCTCCCGGATCGCCTTTGCCTGCATGTGCTTCGCTTTGTCGTGCTGTTCCTGCACGTCTCTGACCATCTCTCGAACTTTTGCCATTTCTTGGTTTCTGTATTGTTGCAGTTCTTCTTCCAGTGCGGCTTTCTCTTCAAGGTACTCTTCCCGCCTTTTGGCGTTCTTTTCAATGACCTTCTGTTTGGCCAAGATTGCTTCTTCGTAGCTCAACTGACCGCTCAAGTGCTTCTTTTCTAGTTCCACCAACGCTTCTTTTTCTTGCGCTTCTCGCAGCTCATCGAGGTATTTCTCGTAGTCCAAGTAGTTCTTTGATGCGGATAGCAATTCGAGGATTTTGTCTTTCTGTTTTTGGTCTTCTTTCAAGAGGATTGCAGCTTCTCTCAGCACTGCCGCATTGGTTGTCTTACTTGCTTTAGGTTTTACTGCTGCTGCTTTGTCTTTCTCATCGTACAAAGCTTCCAGTGCTGGATTTGGTCCGCATTGGCAATAGAAATTGTTGCATTCGCATCCTTCTTGATACACTCTGGGGTTTCCTTTGCTCGCCCTCATTTCCCTTTCGGATTTACACCAATTCAATTGGTTCACAGTCTGTTGGGATGTTGCCGCTTTGTCACTGAAGTCATCGGCAGCACTACCTTCCATCGTTGGCTTCGGCTTACTCTTCTTCATTATTCCTTTTCAAGATCTGTGCAAAGAAATGCTCTTCAGAAGCAGGACGTCCCACAAGCAAATTTAAATTTCAAATTCACTGTCGCTCGAACTAAACTACACTGAAGCTCTTGATGTTTGAACGTTTAATTATACGAATTATTGGATTGTTTAAGGCATAAATCTAAGTAGAGAAATTATAGCAAATTACTACTAAGTCGGTAGTTGTTTATCGATGTTTCTACAGGTTGCTCACCTTATGGTTTTTTGTGCGGCAGGATTTTCGCGCAGAAAATTGAGCTTAGTTTGAAAACGTTCTCACACGTGCTCTACATTAACCTTAACGGTTTTGTTTGGTTTCTGCGGAGATGCAGTTTCCAACCGACGATGAAGGAGCGTTGAATGACAATTTTTCAAATTGACTACACCTGGTCAGCGGCTCTCTCCATTTATTAAACGACACTACCGCTGCTATTCAGTGATGCCAGAGTTCTTAACGACGAATTTCCCTCTTTCTCCCTCCTTCACGCCAATTGCTCGATAATTAAATTAAATTTTGTTTAAATTGATTTATACCTATGTACTTAATTTTTGGATAATTTATATCAGAGAATAATAACCCCCCGTGTAAAATTTGAAGTTTTTCTGCTTGGTGTTTTCGTGCCGGTCAGTACCTACTTCCGGATGTACTGACTGTCAAGCAATCCGCCAAGCGGAAAAACACTGCACATTTTACACAGTATTTTTCTCTGATATAAATTATCCAAAAATTAAGTACCTATAAGTAAATCAATTTTTAAAAAATTGATTTAATTACCTAGGTATTGAATTTATTTTCCAATTTTCTTGTAAACTTTGTGGACGCATGTGGGACCCCGAAAAGTTGATTAGGTACATACGCGTCCAAAATGACTCGGCAAATGACCCCTCTCATTCGACTCGACTACCTGGCATCATCCAAAAGCCCCCATTTGTAGCCCCTCGAAAGCCCCGCAGATCCTCACGGTGAAATCTGATGTTTCTGGGACCCTCAAAAATGGATTCTGCGTCCACAAATACTTCGAAAACGACCACCATAGACGAAAACCTTTTTTTGAAAAACCTCACGTTGCACCATTTTAGCCCCATAGCGCCCCACACATACTATTAGCTCATAGATTTCGGTAAAAATGTGATTCATATTCAAGAAGAGATAGGATGCGCCTGCGGGTTTGCCTTGAACCGCAGAAAGGTCAATATGTATCAAGCCAAACACGCTGGTTAATATTTCTCCTTTTAAAAAAATCCTCAAAATATTGAGGGAAATCTAACATCGATATTTTTTCATCGATGTTCCATCTCTAGTCAATACTTACTATTTTTCACGAATTAGTAATTATCGATTATCGATATTTTTAAATACGACATCGGTGGTATCGATTCCGTCTTATCGATGTCATGCTGGCGATGTTGCTTCCGTACACCTCACCCCCCACCCACTCCCATCCGGGGCGTCGAACCATCCAAAGACCCTCCCCCCTTGCGTATCACCTCCGCTTCACCACCTCCCGTCACCTTCGGTGATTCCCCTCCCCGCCCGGTCGTTGCCCCCTACACCCCCTCTGCCTTCTTCCGCCTTCGATCCACCGAAATTTTACACTTCATTTTCTCAACTACAAATAGAAAACCTTCGAACGGGGCGACGAGACAAAGTTCGTACGTTTGTCCACCCCGAGCTGGAGGCTGCCACAGAGGAAGTTGTATTGTAGTGAGGAGTGAGGTAGGTCTTGATCCAACACAACACCGCCCCCAACAAGGCCTTCAGATCTAAAGGGATTTATTTTCTTTTGCATAAACTGTGCAAAAATTAATTCTACCTACGGACAATAAAAAATGCCTTAAAAACTGCATTAATGCGGAGTTAGACTATTAAATTTTATTTTGGAGTTAAGTAGGGGACCACGGGGAGGCAACGGACAGTTTTTACTAAAATTCAAATTCTTGGTTTGGAAAAATGTGATTTTGTTGTTCATGGTGTACTAGAACATTGGCTGTCTGAAAATGCCCCAAGCGATTTTTCAAAAGAACTTACCACTCAAAAGTATTTTACACGTCCAGTCTCCCGCAGTATGGGAGTCGAAGGACCTGAAAGGTAGACACTGGCCACCTCATAACATGACATGTTGTACTAAATATTACAATGTACTTACTAAATATGACTTTATTGACTGCAATAAAATTAAAATGTCACTTAAATGTGTTAGTGGTAATGACAGCTGACTGCACAGGTCGTATATATCTCAAAGTTCCCTCCATTCGCTGATTGATGAGGATTAGCGCATTCAAAATTACCTGAAGAATAACCCACAGAAAGATGTGTTACGATTTTCGAGGATTTCTCCTCTCAGGTCGCAATGAGAAAATGTGATGAAAATCGTCCAAAAATACTTGGAAAACGACACCCCACTCCGCTCCATACCCCAAATCTTTCAATAACCTTTGAAATCGACGGACACTTCATTTTTTTGGAATCAACATGGTTGGATTCTAATAATAATAAACGAGTTATTCTCTTTTTCTTCCTTCCTTATTAAAATAAATTGAGTTGTATTCAAGAGGTATCCACTGAATGGGGTTTGGAAAAATGTCACATGGAGAACTCAACGGATTAGGAAAATTTCAGACGGGAGAAAATAACTAATGAAGATTCGGCATTGTAGGCCATTAGTTCGTCATTAAAATATCGTTCAGCTTTATGTATTTGTTGATAAAATTCATTACATTAATTTAGTATTAAATTTCAATACATTAATGTTATGGTAATACTGATAATGGCAATATTCTTGATATTCACAGAGATGTAACAACTTTTGTACTCCTCCCCTCAAGCACAAGCTATCAGTTATAGAGGGGAGTAGCATTGAGAACCGTATTTGTTTTTTTGTTTTTTTTTTGTCAAATAAATGCTTATTTTAAAACCTTTTCAAATTGTCACGACATTGAACATAATCCGCCAGAGGGTATGAAAAAGAGCAATTAAAAAAAAAGAATAGACACGCAGAAAAAATTACCCCTTTTTTGTTTGGGCATTATTATCATCATTCAAGGAATTGCACAAACAGAAAATGGGTGATTTTTTTTCTTTTCTCAAAAAAGTCGTCATTTTTTTATGGAAATATCAACTTTTTTAAAGTACCTAATATCAACCCTACAGTATTGACGAAAAAATGTCAATACATTGAGACTAAATATCTGTATTTCTCATTATGGCTTGCGATCCTAACTTGCTAAGCTACCTTAAAAAATAGCTTACCTTTTAATATAAAATCCCGGATTTGGCACAGTTTGTTACTTCCCTATTTCAGTTTCCCACCTTATAAAAAGTTTCGGAATGTAGCACAACTAGTGATAGAGGAGCCGAATCAGTTACATTAATAGTTACATCACGGTCGTTTTAGAAATTGAAGACTGAACGATCTAATTTTTTTTTTTTTTTTTTTTATTAAAACTTAAAAATAACAGTTATTAATTATTGAAACAATTTAATCATTTAAATTAATTATTCAAACGGTTATCAATCAATTAGCGTTAAAATTACAATTTTTTTCTGGCTCACTCAAGTGGCATTGATAACATTAAATGTTATCAAGTAGGTAATAGTTACTATTACACTCATCGTGGTTCGTTTGACGTTTTCATTTTCATCATTAAAATTTCATTTAATGAAATTGAAATTTTCAAATCCGTTCGAGAAAGTCTTTGGAAGGAATTTTAATAAACACTATTTTTCTTAAATGCCATTTTTGGTTCAAAATTTTTAATTTTTTCCTTACAAGTGTATTTGACAGAGTATTTCATAGAGTGAAAAACAGTGTAGTGAATAGTGGGGAGATATTTTGTGCAAAGTTTATCCCCCAGCCTTATTTGACCTCCCTTTCTCTACCGATCGACGGGGGGCGGCTCGGGGTACAGTCCCGTCCTTCCCTCGCAACAAGCCCTCGCAAAAGGGGCGAAGGGGAAGTACAGTCCGGAGGGGCCGCCTCCCCCTCTAGGACGAAGGGAACCGCCCCCTCGTCCCGATCGACCCGGCAAGGGGGGGAGCCGCCCGCCTCATCGACCGGGGGCGGCGAAGAGCCTCCTCCCCCTCGCCGCCCTCGTGGGTACCGCTAATGGATCAACGCGGGGGTGTGTTGGTGTGCGTCCCCCCCCCCCACGTCATTCCTTCACCCCTTCTCACCCCTATTCTATTTTCGAAGGGGTGATCCGAAGGGAGCGAAAGAAAACACCCTCCGCTGCGAAGTAGCAAAAACTACTCAAATACAAAACTAAATAAAACATCTGAAAACTATGTTTCATTAAAAAAATTTTGTTTAACAAAACTCGTTGATTTTACTTTTATCCCCGCCCCAAAAATATCCGATTTTTTCCGTTTATTGGAAAAGTCCCAACTTTTACCGCGCGGTTGTTACTTCGTTGCTCCTGGTCAGAGGGCCCAATCCACTCGAGTCGGGGGGCCCCTGCGTGGGATACGAACGGGGGGCTCCGCTCGACACCCCCACCCCCTCCACCAACAGGAGGCCCATCTGCTTCAACCGGGTGTGACGCAGGAGCGGAGGAGGGGAAGCCAAACTGTTCGGTCCGCAACTCAATCGAAAAAAACAAAAAACTGCTTGACGTCGACGACGACAAGGGATTCCCATTGGCGATCGAAAACTACACCGCAAATCAAAATTTGATGATCCTTTGTAGTTAAATTCCAAGGAACAAAAGCCATGTTGGGTATAGTTTTTGCTGTTTGGACAGGGTTGTAAAACGGGTTGAGTTCGATTGAGAATAAAACTAACTTTCCACCCCTGAGCCCGCCTCACCCCTAATGATAGGGCGAGGGGAGCCGAATGGAACGACGAGGGGAGGCCCGACGGGGGTCGATTGTGGACGAGGGGAGAGGCCCTTCTTGCGCTTGTTCGGGAGAGGAAAGGGGCGGAGAAACCCCTCGAAGCGAGGACGAGGAGGCCCCTTCAGTCGCCGATTACGTAATACCGACGATCGGCAGGGTTATTTTTCTACCGACGACGTTCGAAATTACAACGTCCGACGACACGTCGGAAACACCCCCGCCGGGCGAACCTTTCCCCCCGCAAACCCGCTGGATGCGTCCCCACCGCTCCCGTTCAGTGAGTAAAAGCCCGCCAAAATTTTCCCCCGAGTTCACCTTCTTCCCCACCACCCTCCGTCGCATGTCACGTAAATCCTCGTAAATTCTTGCCACCGCCGCCGAACGTAAATTTGGTCCGCACCTTCGCTTAACGTAGATAATCCCCATCCTTGTCACCCCCCACCCTTTTCCACTTCCACATCAGTTCGAAGCAAATCGATAGACGGGAGGAATGGAGGCAGCATGTATGACTCACCCCGACGAAAAACATTAAAGCAATACCCAACTTCCTGGACATTCAAATTCAAATTTTGACAAATTCAAACCACATCATTCATAACAAAACCACCGCTTCTTTGGCTCGGGTTTGGTTCAAAATTGATAATTTTTAATCAACAAAACATGGGTACCTAGCTGATTTGGCACTGCATCATTCCATAACATATGGCCCTGTTTAAATTTGCACCGATTGTAATATGTACAATGTCATGGTACTTGCCTCTTGATGAAAAGCTATTCTACTTATAGAAGGTGAGGATCGAAATCGCGGTTTTGGCGCCGTTTTTTGCTGAAATTGAGAAGGGAAAGAAAACCACTGATTAAGTACTTATTTAAAATGAAAGAACATCACCCCATCACATGGCACCTCTTTCTGTTGCAAACCATCCCCGCTTATAAAAAAAAGAACATCGAGAATTGGGCACCACCTCTTGTCGTAAAGCTTCTACTTACAAAAAATAATAAATTAATTAAAAAATAAATAAATAAAATCTCGGGTTGGACACCACCTGCTGCAAAATTTCCCTGTGGCAAGGTTCTTTCCTTGAATATTCCTTCTTTATAGAAAAATCACGGGTTTGATTTACTCATACAAAATTTGGCTCTGTTTTTCCTACTTATAAATAATTTTTACTATACCTAATACAATAACACCATAAAACGATTTTTCCGCCATTCAATTTTACAATCGCTGCAACGAGTGTATTTGAGTTGAAATTGCCATCTTTTGGGCGGAATTCCGCGATGTGTTTTCAAATGAGGCGGAATTGGTTTCAAATGAAGATATCGCGGAATTTTGCGATAAATTGTGTTGGGTCTGGTCAGCGGCTTCGGTCGTCGTCGGTTATTGTCGGTCAATGCCGAGTTAGCCTCTGCAGCTCCCCCTAGACGTGACGAGGACTTCAAAATGGCTCCAGCCCGATTGATCGCGTCTCGCTCTCCTCTCAGTCTGTTTCTGTCAACCATTTTGCTATGTAGAAACCGCTCAGTGGGATAGAAAGTTTTTTATTTTTCAATGAGTTTCACTCGAAGAGACTTTTGAGTTTTTCCCACCTTCGGTTGGAGTTTTTTTTTTAGTTTGAGTTGTGTTCAGTTTTGTCTTCGGCGGACGGCTCCTTCGAGTTTTTGGACAGTTTTTTGGACACTGGACATTTTTCTCGGGACTCGTCCTCCTCCCCTCCCGGGTGGTTTACATGCCGCTTCACCCAAACCTGTAAGTAGACATTTTCCTCGTCCTCTCCAAACTACGGCCGGAGGGGTATTTTCAAATCGTATCGCTTTGTTTTCTCGCCCGATTTTCCCCACGTTTTCCGGCCGTCGTTCTTTCCTTTTTTCCCTTTGGAGTTTCCGCTTTTCTCGTGGCATCCCCGACGGCCTTTTTTCAGTCGGGAAGCCCCCCCAACGTCGAAAATTTCCAAAGCTCATTTCTTGACCTTTTTTTCTCGCACTTTTCGAATTTTCAATTTTTATTTCTCCGGTCGTATTTTGTTGTTGTTCTCGGAAGAAAATTCTCGAATACATAAACTCTTATTTTTCAAGGTCACGCCTTTGTTTGTCTGTGCTTCGTGTTGGATGCATTTATCGATAGAAAAGAGCAATTTTGGTTAAAATGAAACGCTGGGAGCTTTACGAAATGTTCAAAATTGTGTAAATTTGGCGTTTTATTGCCGTAAAAAGACCAAAATATCTGCCATGATTTGAACGACTTTGTTATCATTTGTTATCTGGTGTTGTTGTTGTTTGTGCTCTTTTGAGCGGGAAAGTTGTTTTCAAGTATTTTTTGGATTTTGTCGGGTGTTTGGCGACGGAAAATTCCTCGGATCGATGACGAAGGGGTGGGGGAGGGGGGGTTCTTTACAATATTATTTCAGTGGCCCCGCTCCGCTCGCCCTCGATCGGGTCGAAGCGGCGGGGAAGGCAAACCCGTGGGTAGGGGCAACCGGGGTGAGGCCTTTCGGGGACGAGGGGAAGCGGGTTTCGATCCAACGGTGGGCCCGGGGGCGGGGTGGCGGAAGGGTACACCGGCGCAGACGGGGCGGTGGGGAGCCCCGCGCAGGTCCCGCGGGGTAGTGGGGGAGTCGACGGCGACGGAGTCGAAAAGCGGGGGGGACTCGGAGCTTTCGGCCTTCTCCCTCGCCTCTCGCCTGGAAACAGCACTTTTTCTCTGTTGATCGAAAAATCTTTCGACTAAATCCCACCGATTAAATTCAGCGTGTCATCCGCTTTAAAAAATTACGCTAACCCCATTCTCTCTCATCTCGTGACTAGTGGACTCATGTTTTTTCTACCCCGAAAAAAAGACCTTAGCGAACTGTAGCGCCCTATTCCTAAACTTCAACTTTTATCGCCGTCCGATTGGAACGCTTCTAACAGGTGTTTGCTTGGCGCTGTTCCGACATGTTTTGAACGGAACTCCGATCCCGCTATCTTGTGTTGGAAGAGGGAGCATGTGATGGGATGACGAGCCCCCCCCCCCTCCTCCTCACCAAAAGAAGATGGTCGGAGGAAAGGATAACAGGAGGAAAAGGGCTACAAGAAGGGGAGAGCGGCGAAAGGGCTCAAAAGGGCAAAGCATGGGGGGGGGGGGGGGGGGAGTACATGAGAACACGATGGGGCCCCTAGAGGGGGATTGCAAAGGGTGGAATCGGTGTGGAGGGGAATCCATTATTATCAGCCCTTAATGGAAAATCCCCCGTCGTGTGGGGGGGTCCCTCAGGAACGCTAAGGGACGGGGAAATTTTGAAAAATGAAATTTTCCAAAACCTACAATCACATTGCAATTCCCCCCCACCCCCCCTCACGAGGGGTATCCCGAGCTCGTCCCCCGACAACAACTGCACCGGGTATGGAATTTCTTCCGAATGCGCCTGTGGAGGTTCTCCGTCCGGTTTGTGTGTCTACAAACCCCCACCCCCACCCCTCATCGCGCGTCATCCGCTATCCGCTCGCCCTTCATCTGTTTCGGAACAGTTTTCCCACTCCGCAGTGATGCCAGATGACAGGAATAGTCACTCTGCGGATTTTAAAGGCTGGTGGGGATTGTGGGATATTTTCTGATGCTGCATGTTATGTACCTACTACAACATTACCAATCGATTCATTGCGAAAAATCGACTCCAAAACCGTCTAAACCCGACAATAATTGTTAATTATTAACAAAATAATGAAATAGCTGGTGTTGCCGCTTAAGCGACTAATATTTACTGCAATGAAATCCCCTGCGGGCTTCATATTCAATTTTTACATCCTATAGGGTAAAAACGCCGATTTTTGACATTTAAATTTCAAATTGTAAAAATAAGGTATTGGAGCGCCTTAGGCACTCGAAATTGGGGTCATTCTGCTAATGAAAAATTTGCATTACATTTAATGTAATTATTGAGGTTGGCCAGCTAGACTAGTGATGATAACCGCACTAGGGATGAAACATCGATGTTATCGTCGATTGTACAATCAGAAAGCAACAATCGATTAATCGGTTAAAAAAAATCAATTTGCTATTAATTTTTTTCATTTTACTTTTTTTTAACTGCTGATGACATTAAGAAAATTTTAAACGGAATGTGTAGGAATAATAATAATAATAAAGGGGGGGGGGGGGGCTTTCCAGTCGGACACCCCTCGGCCCACCACCATCCCAATATCCTGTCAACTGCTCCAGCCACTTTTTTTTACCACTTTTGGAGCAACTGGTACGCCGCATGGAGCAACATTTTGGTGGATTCAGACTTCTCTTACTCGCCCGAGCTGAATTTTTCGAGACCAATTTCAGATTTTTTTTCTACTGCGAGAAGTGCCTTAGAATACCCCTACGATCGACTATGTAGGTATATTAAAGCTCCCGATTCAAATCGCATCAATCTTTTTAGAATCGCATTGCCTTTTTGAAAAGTATCGATTCTTTCAAGAAACGATTTTTCGAATTTTGAAGTGGGTCATCGTAAAATGAGGAAGTCGTATTGATTTTTCGTTCAAGTATTGATTCATTCAAGAATTTTGCTTCTTCTATTATTAAATAATTCAAAGAAAATCGAATCGATGTTTTCAAGAATCGATACTTTTGAATTTTGAAACAAGTAATAGGTATTTTCCAACCCCTTGTCCAGTACAGGTTACAGACAAGAACGCATGCGCACTTGAAAGTTATGACAACCAAGTGTATTCCAACCACCGCGAGGACAGTTCCAGGACCAAGTGTTCTGTATTCCTACCCGCTTTGGAACCTGTTCAAAAAAAAAAAAAACCTAATAAAAACATTGAAATAAATAAGTATAAAATTTAATGTTTAGTGTCCATTTTTTATTATCATCGAAAACTGCACACTGAAGGCATTTTGAAAATTCATCACAGAGGAGTGGAATTAATGACAGAAATGACACTTATTACAAACTTCCGTTCTTTTAACTTTGAAATAATGATACCACAATGATGCTTACTTCTTTCCATTTTTTTGTCTAGGCAGATGCCGTGATGAACATATTTGTTTGATTCCATTAAGGTGTAGAATTCCAGACTGTTGTAGAGTATTTGGCAACCAATTGAATGTTCTCTGACGTTCAAGTGCTCTTTCCTCATGTAAGAATGAAATCCAGGGGAATGACTGGATTCTGATTCCCCCTTCGAGGTGACGGTAAAATACAGCAAAATTATTACCAACGGCTCAGCAACTAATCTAAACAATGGCGCAGGAAGGAAAATTATTAAAATTAAACTACCAAGCTATGGACAACAGGGGGATGACAATAAAACTACTCACCAAGAATCTTAACTGGCCTTGAGTCAAAGATGAGCGGATTCATGACCTCTGCTTTCAAAGTGTCCGTAATAATTATTCATGACCTCTGCTTTCAAAATGTCCTTAATAGTTATAATTTCCCCTTTACTGGAAATGAAAGATTTTAGAGGAGAATGACCCATAACCTGTACGACACTATTCTTGATGCATACGCTTGCAGACTATGGACATAAAATTATGATGACAAAGGAGTCCTTAGCATTGACAACATTTGTAGTTTTCCGGAATCTCAAAGTGAACGATTGTGGTTACTGGGGGAAGTGGACAGGCCAGGGGAATGACGTTTAGGCTATTTTGCAATTTTTCCTGCATTTGCTAATCTATTTTGAAAATGGAAACATGGATAGTTTGATCTTAATTCAATTTTTACCCCCATAACAATACTAGGAGTCTCCAAGAATGAAAAGACACGATTTCGCCGCTTTTTGTGTAATCTCCCTTATCGGTAAAATGTCGACATTTCGATACTATCAACAATCGATGCTCATCCCTACACTCCATCGACCAACCAGTGCAAACTGTTCATAAAAACTACCTTCGTTTTATTTTCTCGACTTATTGCATAGAGCTTTTTCCCTTCACAATGTTGGTTCAATATCGATAGTTTCCTCACTGTTTCTCTAGTAGTTTGTTGACCAAAAAAATTAACAATTGATTTAATTGACTGACAGCAGTTGTGGCAGCTTGCTGCCAAGCCTTCGTCCAAAACCACTCCTTACACTGTCAATGTTTATGACACGATAAATTAGCACCGATGGTGAATAATAGAGATACTTCTATTATTACTTAATTTTATATTGCTAAATAATTTTATTACTTGTATTAACAAAAGAAAACGCAAGCACCGCGCCTGAAGAAAGATACCTGTTTTAGATCCTGCAAAGATAACGTTTCTTATGGGGGAAAAAACTAATATGTACGTCATTTTTTAACAATAAAATGAAAATGATTTTAATTTTTTCATTTTATTGTTTCTGATAATAATAAATGGCGATTAAACAGCTTTTCCGTGTAAACACAATTTTTATGTTTTTTTTTTTTTACGAACAAAAAATGTGTTTTAAGAGAGTAAAATCTCGAGAAAAAACAATAGCTGCATAAATTAAAAAACAAAACTTTTTTTTCCCCCCATTAAAATTAGGTACCTATTCATTTTGATATCAACCTTTTGAAAAGTAGTTTGTAAATTTTATCGTTTGAGTTAGTGATTTGTGTTCTAACTGTAAATATATCGTTTCGTTGCACTGAACGGGTTTTTAGTAGGTGTGGACATTTTTATTGCAAGAATATAAAAGAGTAAACTGGTGGTTCATCGAAGCATTTTGCACAGACTATCTCTTGTTTTGCTGTGGAGAAATTGAGTACATTCTGGAATTTCAAATCAATCGAGGTGGTTTCTGCACCCTCAAATTTATTAGTTATTTAACTGTCTGCTCCCCGAAATCCAGTTTCTGCTCCCCAAACAAGTGTTTGCACTATTGGTCTCAAAATCCCGCAACTTTCGGTCCCGCATTTTTCGCCCCTAAAAATGGTTGTCCTCCTTTTGTTTTTGAGGTATTTACTATTTAGGTAGGTAATTATTGACGAATCCATCGTTTTATCCAGAAATGATATATTTAGGAAGGTAACAATGTTCAAATTCAATTGTAATTTTGATTTTGTGTACTTGAATTACAGTTAACTGTAATTCATGAATTTCTAAGGAAATTCGAATATCCTCGAAGGTTGCCGAACGATGAAATGAAAAGGTTATGGAGGTGGAATGTGAGGAAGGTATATGTGGAATGAAATATAGTAATTATTGAACAGAATTGAAAATTCAATAAGCAAAGTGAATGGAGTGTGGTATCGTTGAGTTGGGTCCTCAAACTATCGCAAAAATATCCAGCTGATGAAAATGCTCTTTCTGATTCAACGCTGGTTGGCGGAATAGTCTCCAAACATCTTGATGATTTTCAAAAACCAACATTTCTTGCGCATGTGCAATGTGTGTGACCAGCGAATTTGGTCTTTTTTATTGGCCTGGAATTCTGCTGGGAGCTGTCGGACACTATATTTTGCACCAGCTACGAACATGGATCTAACAGGTGCCTTGTATAATCCAAGGTAGGGTCCTAGATCCCTATTATTTGAGTTTTAAAATTTAAACCACAAAATCCAATTTTTTGAGAATGTGGGATTCAAGCTGGTCCCGCGGGATTTTTCAGCCCCGGATTGCAGGACTGAGACCCCTAGTCTGCACCTCCGAAACCGGTTTCTGCTCCCTCAAACAAGTGCCTGCTTCCCCCAAACTTGAATGATTTTTGAAAATGTTTTTCCTGCAAAGGTCGTCCTTCAAAAGTCACGAAAACGGGTCCATATTGTAGAAACCCCGTTTCAATTATTTATAGGGCCTTAGGAAAAATATGATATTTGAATTCCGAGGTCTGGAGAGGGTACATGACGTGGGCTGCTTCGTCGTCTTTTGATTGGCCGGGAGATCCCTCTCTCTCTCTCATCTAAGCAAGTCAGCCAACTTTGCTACGCGAAAAGTCGACCCCAAAAATCGAAAATCGAGTTAATCATTATAGAAGGTCATTCGAAAATTGAGCATCGAGGTTATTATCAAAGAAGGTTATTCAAAAATCGACCTGGGCCGAGTGTTTTTATTCCGATTCTGTTCAGATTTGTTATTTAGCGCTCTGGCGGCTCAGTGCCCAACTACTCGACGCGCAGCCTGGCGAGGTGTGACGTCAAATTTGCCCGGCGTTCATTTCAAAATCTCTAACATTTCGAAAACAGCTCAGCACGTACCTAAACGGATTTTCGAACTAAAAATTGGGGTGTATGGGTTTTAAAGGGTGCTGAATCCGAATATGTTGTCAGAAATGCTGAATTCAGACCTTTTCAAGAAGCCCATTCCCCACGACCGGTTTCTTCTCCCCAAAGGAGTGACTGCTCCCCCTAAACCTGTTTGTGCCCACTCAAACTAGTGCCTGACCCCCTAAAACCGGTTTCTGCTCCCTCAAACGAGTGAGGGCTCCTACTAAACCGGTTTCTGCCCCTTCAAACACGTACCTCCTCTCCACAATCTTGTTCGCGCTTTTAGATGACCAGCTTCTGCTCACTAATTTGACTTGGTTTTGTTTTTTTACGAGGGTTCCATAATAAAATAAACAATATGTTTGATTGTGATCCAAACCTACTGCTAATCTAATGAAATGAGAAACCCCAATCACCTTCTCTTATAGTTAAAAAGTATTAATTGAATTCTAGCGTAGGAACCGCTCCTTTTTTTTTCATTTCGATTTTTGTTTAAAAAGACTGTTCGAAAAAATTACATTAATATCTTCTTTTTTTAGTTTCTGGAGACTTATTTGTGATTTTTAAAAAAACTGGTCAATTTTTTATCTAATTATATTTTATCTTCTTTATTATTTTTCATTCTATTATTATTATTTTTATTTTTTGCATCGTTCCGCTGGGCCGCAGAAAAGTTCATTAGGATGTAATCTATTCAATTAGACAATCAATTTCTCTCAATTTGATAAAATAATGACCGATTTATAAATCAATTAGGAATGGAAGTGCTCCCGAATTTCGGGTTAAATCATCCTGTACCGTGTTGTTAAAAGTCAAAAAGGAAAAAATACATCATTTTTATGACAAAAAGTCTTTCACGTAGTTTACAATCATCTTAAGTAATTTAGGCCGATTCAAAAACCACTGTGAGTGACGTCACCTACAGGTGTTCCGGTTTCCAATCAAAAGACACCAGAGTGCAGGTCGATTTTTTCTTCTTTCTCGATTTTTTCTTCGTGTTTGGCTCTATTGACACTGGAGTAACGAGAAATTGGCCGTGTTCGCTTTGTTTTGAATGTGATCATGCTTATTTACTCAACTTATTTGTGATATAAATTGACTTATTCCAATGACCGATTCTTTAGTTTTTAGTTTTGTAATGGTGGCCAACGTGTCGACCAATAGGAGCTGACCTCGGGTTCCCGCCAAAATTCAAATAGCAATTTTCCATAAATTTTAAAAATTCATACGAGCTTGCAGTTTGTGTTTTACCCCCATTTTTAGTATTATTTGGACGCCTTCTATCGATAAAAAAAAATCCAGAAACGCTTCCATTCCTAATTGATGTATTGTTGTTGGAGTACTGATTGGTAGCAGTGGTACCAACGTGACCAGTATTGCCAACCAGGACTTGCACCAGTTGCCTTTTTGCAAGTAATCTAACGGAAGGTTTTGTTTTGTTGTCTGTTGCAGATTGAGATAAACCTGGCTCGCTTTCCCTTCATATGCGATCTTTTATAACCGAGTCACCATTCCATTGTGACATCTGTGGGAAATATTTTTCTCGAAAGGATCACTTCCGGAACCATGTCATGTGGCATACAGGCGAGACGCCTCACCGGTGTGACTACTGTGCCAAGACGTTCACTCGAAAAGAGCACCTAATGAATCACATACGGCAGCACACGGGTGAGACCCCCCATCAGTGCAATTACTGTTCAAAAACGTTTACACGGAAAGACCACATGGTCTATCACGAGCGGCAGCATACAGGAGAGACTCCGTTCCCCTGCTCATATTGTCCAAAAGCCTTCACGAGGAAAGACCATCTCGTCAACCATGTGCGGCGACATACAGGCGAGTCCCCTCATAAATGTACTTACTGTCAGAAAAGCTTTACTCGAAAGGAGCATTTGACCAATCACATAAGACAGCATACAGGTGAAAGCCCACACCGTTGTCATTTCTGTACTAAGAGCTTCACTCGCAAAGAACATCTAACAAATCATATTCGTATTCATACAGGTGAGTCTCCGCACAGTTGCGAGTACTGTAACAGGACGTTTACCCGAAAGGAACATTTGAAACGGCACGTGCGGCAGCATGTGCAAGGCTCCGAGTACAACTGTATAATTTGTACAGCGCCTTTCGCCACAAAAGAACACCTTGTCGAGCACATGCAAACTCACCCAAGGGATCGTCCCTACGTTTGTACCGAATGCGGGAAGTCGTTCCCATTGAAGGGCAACTTGATGTTCCACGCTAGGTCCCACCAGAAGAACAACGGTCCTGTCGACCGACCATTCCGATGCGACCTGTGCCCCAAAGATTTCATGTGTAAGGGTCACCTCGTGTCCCACAGGAGGTCCCACACGAGCGGCAAGTCCGCCAACTATTCACATTTCGATAAGGCGTTCGTCGAAAAATCCAACGCCTTCATGTTGAAACAGTTGATGAAAGGGGAGACGTCCGACATGACTGCCCACATCATACATTCACCTCCGACACCACAACCGCAGCACCAACCGATGACTCACACAGTCTCCGTGGCGACTCAAGTCGGCCTTCCCATCCTGGCCCCTCCCAATCTCCACATGCAGCCCCCTCCGTCATTGCTCGCCGCCGTCACGTAATCCATCCCGATGTACCAACTTGTCCCTCCTCCGCCGACGACAGTGTCAGCCACTACTCAAACCTCCTCCCCGACTATCAACCACTACATACCAACTACACAATACTGAACCACCATAACTAACACTGATTAAGGACTATTCGACTCCCAATCAGCTTCACCGGAGCTCTTCTTGCTGCGCTTCACTTCCAACCGAAGAAGTCTTCCAAGTCAATAAACTCTCTATAAAACTCCCGCCTTTTTCATTCTCTATCGAATAGTCCCTAATCATTACAGAGGCTTCGCCCCATGAATGCGAATACTCAATTTCACTTAAATGGGCTTTTTACAATTCGCTGACAGGAGGGAGGCTGGAATAGGTATGGTACGTAATCGTTGGATTTGTCTTCTTAACCCGATTTGTACATCGGTGCCGATTTTCACTATTTGTGTACTTCCAATTGTACTTTTCTTTTATTGTAGCCCAAAAATGTACTCAATTATTTTTCTCAGTTCATACCGTTTTCACGGCTGGTGTATATTTTATCAAAACTATTTTTTAGAAGTTTAGCTGCAAAATTTGGGATCACTCAAAAAACATTGTAGATGTATAGTTGGACAATGACGTAATGCATAATTAATATTTAGATCATCTAGAAATGTGTATTAGCAATTAGTTGTGTTTTTTGGGAAAATTCTTCCTTTTTGTTCTTAAGTTGCTTCGGGAGTGTGTCGGTTTGTTTTTTTCTTTTCTTTTCTTTTTCACATTTATATACAGGCACTTTTTTTGTCGTTTATTTTCAAAATGTACATATATACCTAATCTACTAGCACCCTAATTGTTCACCATTCATTTTCTTTTTCAAAAATGGTATTTTTGCGCTTTTTTTTTTTAAATACTTTTTGTTTGAGACAAAATTTCTCTCTTCAAACGTATTTTAACTTAGACATTAGTACAAACTAGGAGTATTTTTCAAGTAAAAATTCTTAGCTTACAAATATTGTATTCATCAATAACAGAGCATAAAGTTTGTAATGTAGTTGATAACATTTGAGGTTGTTTCTTAACATCCATTAGGCGTTTGAAAAAAGAGGACATTGCTACAGTTTTATTATTATGGTGTAAAAGATAGTTATTAAAAAGTAAAATATATGTTTCTTTTAAAAAAATTTTTGTTTTGTTTTTATCATTCCTCCTTCATTTTTTTATGGTTTTATGATTTTAATCCCGTTTTTTAGTGTAACTTCATTCATTTTGGGAACCCTTTCAGTTGACGTTTTTATGGTTTGAGGTACTTTTGGTTTTTTTTGTATTTTAGTTTGTTTTTGGCCGATTTGCTATGTACCCTCTAAATTGTATCAACTACTTTGGCAAAACAATTTGTTGACATTTTGTTTGAAATGTGTGACGGGTGTTTTTTTTGGCAGATGGAGTTGGCGGTGAAAACTTCCTGGTGTTCGTCGTTAGGCGTTTTTGACAGGGTTCAAACAGCCTTAGAGCGCTATTTAAGGGGTGCCAGAAGGAGGTTACTCAAAGATAACAGGCAGTGTTGTTAAATGAATTTCAGCTTATTGCTGCTGACTATAGAGGGCGTTGACTTAGCCTTGAATTTTGGGTATGCATAGCTGTTCTATTCATTATTTTCAAGAACAAAAAGTATCAAAGAGTAATTCTCTTAAAAAGAAAAAAAAAATTCTGGAGTGCTACGTTTTGAAGAGGGAAACCATGTTTTCACAGTTTTTTGGGGACATGTAAGTTATCTTCTTGGAGGATGTCGTTTTGAACGTTTTATGCCAAATTTCATAAAAATCGGTTAATATTAACTGAGTACACTCCCAAAACCAAGAAACTCCGCCATCTTAGTTGTTTGACTTGCGTGATATTCAATGGTTTTTTATGAAATTTGGCTCAAAATGTTCTAAGATATGTTGATTATTATATATTCAAGATAGACCTTCTTGGGGGCACATCTTGTTTAACATTTTAAGCCAATTTAATCGAAATCAGTAGAATATCAAGCGAGTAAACTAACAATCATGGCGGATTTTTTCGTTTTGCGAGTGTACTCAGTTAATATTCAATCAATTTTGATGAAATAGGGCTTCATAACGTTCAGAAAGACGTCCTCCAAGGCATACCTACTTAAAATAAGGAGCCTTTTCTACGTATTACATAGAAATGGCCCACTCATGAAGAACCGGGTGAAAACGAAGTCATTCCTCTTCAAAATGCGAAGTCTACTATAAAAAAAAAACTAGTTTTGAAAAAATCGATTTTTTAAGAATATTGATTTATTGGAAAACTTAAATTTGTTAAAAAAATTAAATAACTATTTGGCAATTATATTGACTTTGAAAAAATCATTTTAAACATGGAAATATCAAATTATAAGAAATTGAAGGGCTTGAGGTGCCATTTTAGTCATTTCTCTTTGTTTTTCTTCTTAGGATTCTCTGTGCCAGAGCTAACAAAGTTAGAAATGACCTGAAAACCAATACTTTCATTCTGGAAGGAATTTTCCGTTTGTCATTCCAGTTTTTGGGCAATATTGGAAAATGATAAGGTGTCTCTGTTATTACGAGTAGTCTCTGTTATTACGTGTGTTGATGTAGGTAGATGAAAAGCTGAATATGTTGTAGTAGGGAAAGGTAAAATGATTGAAAAAGTATTTAAGTACAATAAAGTAGAAAGAAGATTATGTTCAACTTCAAAATTTATTTAATACCGCGATAAAATATTGATGTTGACAGAATCCATGCTTTGGCAAACAGAACTTAGGCTCTTTCATACGTTAAGTATTTGCAAAGAACGTGAAAAACTGCTCATAATTCGTTCTGATAGCAAAAATAAAAAGTACTTCTGGATTGATTCGTGCAACAATATTTGTTCTAATTAAATGGGAAGTATCTAGATGTTAAGGACGTGTGAATCTTTAAAATAATCTTCATAATAATAATTATGAAGTGAATCATAATTATTATGAAGTGATCTTCATAATAATTATTGAGGTTATCACTTTTGAATGATAGATAAAGAGAAAAGCATAATAATTATTCAACTCATCATTTCAACCATCAGTCGTTTTCAAGAAAACGATCAGTATACATAAACATGTTTATGCAACTGCAGTTGCAAAAAAATACTCAACGTTTTTGAAAAAAAAAGTAAGGATAATCGTGAACGTTAATAACGTACCGAGTATAGCTCAATAAAATTCAATTACTTTAATTAGGTATTTACAAGTTTAGGATTTGCGAATTCACTCAATATGGCTTATCGAAACAATTTAATGTACGTACCTAATTGTAGCTTGATAATTGAATATTCCAGACCAACTCCTTTACGATTGAGTGATTTTTTTGCTCTCTTTTTGCCACCTTTGGTTGTTTTCTGGCAGGTTATAAAAGGAAACACTCGCCCCTCGTATCGATTCTCCTAAATTTGGATGAATTATTGTCTAAACTAGTGATAGAAGTACGTGCATGTGAATGATCCAGTTCATCCCGTCAAATCCTTTATTTTAAGCTCGGAGCGTTTGGAATTTGCTAGAACAAATGAGAGAAACCTAATTTATAAATTAGGTCTCTCTCTCTCTTAGGGCCTATAGGCCCTTTGTACTGCAAGCCCTTCAATTAGTTCCAATTCAATCCAAAACAAAGATGAAAGTTCGGTGAACAAACTACAAGTTAGTTACCTACAATTTCACCTTATTTTTTTATGATATCAAATATTAGACTTCGATACGTCAAAGAATCGAAATTTGAAAAAATCGATACAAATCCATAAAATTTTATAAATTGGTGGTTGTTGGAATTGAGCAAAAAAAAAAAAATATCAATCTACAAAAGCAGAGGAAGTTTAAAAATATCGATCTTTTTCTAAGAAGTCGCAGTGTTTCACTCAACCTTTTCACGATTAAATGAGTAACGCTAACGGAAAACTACAATCACGCCAACTCTTCTGTCAACCTGTTTATTATTTGGTTCCCAATTTGAATGAAGTTATGAAAAATGTGTCTTCCTAGACGATATCATTTAATGTGTTGGAATTTTCTAGATTGACAAGGGGATGGGCATCACCTGGCTGTCTGCTCCTTAGTGCATGGCATATTTTGGAAATTTAAGGCGATTTTAGCCGTCTCAAAGCCGCTATGGTTGAGGTCATTTATGAGTATTTTGTGTTGTGAGGTTTTTGATAGGGATTTCTGGCGGAACTGCCGGCTTTGACGTTGGACTCCGGTTGACCCGACTTGGGTGATGGTAAGTGATTTGTATTATGAGGAAAAGATGGTCTTCAGGACGGATTTTGTGTTGTGACTACCGTTTCAGATAATTTTTCGACTCGGAAGAACTCAATGATGGTGTCAACCTGTCAAGTGGTTTATGAGATGCCAGTTGACATGGAGGAAACACCTCCATGGTGAAAACATAAACGAAGAAATCATCCAAATTTTGAATAAATGTTTTCATTTGAAGCAATGTAAAGCATTAAAATCCTTCCATAACCCCACAAAGCCAAAATTTTTACTACAAACATTTTTTATCATTTAATAATGATTAACAGGACGTTTTCATTTTTTTCCCGTCACGACACAAAAAAGGGTTACGCAACATAATCGCAAAAACTATAATCACATGATTGGTCTGTAAGGAAGTTTGGCGGTTGGTTACAAGTAGAGGGTCGAAATTCCAAGAGTTTAGAATGAGGCGTAAAATTAACCATTATTAAAATTTAATAATGGTTAATTTTACGCCTCATTTAATGATCTGACTGTAGAAACATGGGTCTACCGTCCGTTTTGTAATTCTTCAGATTATGGACTTTTTCTGATATGATAGCAGAATTCAATCAATCTACATGAACAATTTCAGGTGATGTATCTCTGATTATCTGAATATTCCGGTGTAGAAACCATCGTCTCGATAATCAAAGATTATTTTTTGTGGATCCTTTGAATTTTCATGCACAAATTTAGGCAATTTAAAGTTTGAGATTGAAAAAAATAGTTTTTTTAGAGCGGCTGACACAAGATTACAAATATCGACAGGTAAGTATTTTATTTTGAATAATATTCAAATTAAATATTATTTAAAAAAGTATCAACTCTTTTACATTTAATGTAAATTTTCAAGAAAAAATACTGCTTCAAATTTAAAACTTTCCCACTTACATTTTTTCTCATTTTATCCACGATTCTGCGCATTTCACTCGCACTTGGGAACTTCTTATGCCATCGTGAATCAAATCAGTAGGAATTCCTGACGTTAACGTCAGATGAAGGGTTTGAATACTGATACGTCAATGTGTCTGCCACGGAATATTCAATTATTATTATTATTATTATTAGGTTTGTTCCAGGTTTGACGGAATGTTAACAGAAATCGCCGGAGACATGCGCAGTTTAGAAACTGCTGTTCCAGGTCGATCGTAAGTTGGACGAAAACCGATAGCTCGAGTAAGCGACGGTCGGGTTCTGTCGACAGAAGTTGGACAGCTGTCGACAGACGCAGTCAGACCTGGAACAAACCTATTATTACCGATCAATCATCTAATTACATTGTCTTTGGCAAGCCATTTGCAAAGCTGCATTGAGTTTTGATGGCAATTGAATATTAGAAAACGCTGCAAATTTTACACAAGGATTAAATCCTTAAAATAATAACTTTTATTATCAATAAATTAATTCTGCATCATTAAGAAAATATTTTCGAAAAAATAAGAATTTTATTCTGTACAATGTTAGGACAGATGTGGGACTTCGTTAAAGCTGATTTTGCGTTCAAAATTACTCGGAAAACGACACCTTATTAGACCTCCTGGGATCCTTAAAAAATCCCATTTGTAGCTCCATGAAAGCCACATAGAGCCCCACGGTGAAATCGGATCGTTGTGGGACCCCAAAAATGGAGTCTCCTTTCAAAAATACCTACTTCGAAAACGACCCCATACTAGCCGAAAACCTTCAAAAACCCTTCCGTCGCGCTTTCTTAGCCCCAGAGAGCCCCACGGGTTTGGACGATCCGGCTGAAAACCTTGCGGGCACAACTAGATGGTAAACCGAGTATTTTGTAAATATTTCAGATTAAAACAAATTAGTCCACCTTTGGAAGTTCCGGACGTTTCCATCGTCGCCTCTTGAGGCAGAATTGTAAACAAAAAGCCTTTTTCAGTTTTCCTTTCAAATTTTTGTCGTATTCATGGATTGTAATAATTACTATTGAACTTTGTTGTAATATTATTGTGTCCGTCACAAATGATGGCTTGTTTTCGATTAATCGATTATTAAATATTTGTTACCATTTGTTCTGGTGTGTCTTCCATGAACAAAAACCTCGATCTTGAAATTATTAGTTTAATTTGGTTTTATCAAGTTGGTCAACATGATTGTCTCATCACAACAAATTGTAAAGTCACCGTCGGATTTTCTCTCTGTATCCGTTCAATTTTATCGCAATAGATTTTCCTTTTTTTCTCGCTCTTTGCAACTGTTAGGAAAACTCTTTAATTTTTGTTGTGTTCTGCGAAATTGTCAAAATGGTTTTGGAGAGTACGATGATCTGCGTGGATAACTCGGACTTCATGCGGAACGGGGATTTCCTTCCGACTCGTCTTCAGGCCCAACAGGACGCCGTCAATTTGGTTTGCCACTCGAAAACCCGTTCCAACCCGGAAAATAACGTCGGGCTGTTGACTCTGGCCAACGTCGAGGTTTTGGCGACTTTGACGACAGACGTCGGTCGGATTCTGTCCAAACTCCACCAGGCAAGTGCTAACCAAAGACCGAAGTGTTGGTTACAGTAGTGAACACCTGGCCAGCCCATAACTCATTTTGCTTTTCCAGGTGAACCCTAACGGAGATATCAACCTTCTAACTGGTATTAGGATCGCCCATTTGGCGTTGAAACATCGGCAGGGGAAAAACCACAAGATGAGGATCGTTGCTTTTGTCGGGAGCCCCATCGGTGTCGACGACAAGGAGCTCGTGAAGCTGGCAAAACGCCTCAAGAAAGAAAAGGTAAGTTCTCCCAGACAGTTGCATCAACTGCTTCACGAACTTTTATTTTTTCAAGTGGCAGTTGCTATGGTGTCCGTGGGGCTTTCAGCAGGAACCAGGACTTGGCTACCTAGTAGGTAACTACCGCCTGGCTCCACCTTATGCCACTCATGATCCCTTCCATCCAACCTCCCTTTTGGGGAGGAACATCAAGGCCTGTGGGGATAACTATTGGAAGCTGTTGCTCTACCGGTACGCGTGTCGTATGCGACCTACATGGGCTTTGAAGGGGCCGTACGCGACCTTCATTTCTGGACGGCACCTACACTTCCAACGTGCGACCTACATCTAAAAAAAAATGGGCAAAAGTAGAAAATTAGAAAAGAAAAGAACTCACCAATACATAAATTACTTCCGAGTTAGAAGATAGTCGTTCTGGGATGGGTTGAGAGGGGTCATTCCGTCATAAGTGAGCGACCGATGTCCTTTGCATATCGCTCAGGAACCGGCCCAACACATCTTCGCCGTCTTTAATCGTCGATCGCCACCACTCCTCAATCAACTGTCTCTCCAACAAAGCTCTGGCCTCCATTTGCTTGATATTGTACCTGCCCTTTATACCTATGTCTCCATAAGCATTCGATCGTTTGCTTATTTGCACCGTTCCGGGGTCTTACGAAGTTCGCCGAGTGGTTGACGGTCGCATGCAAATAGCCGTGGTTTTTTAAAGTTTTGTAGGCAGAACACCCGTTCGAAATAATCAGAGATCCTGGAGCAATTTCACTTTTAGTTAGTGGGAGCAGGGTCGCGCGATCTCTTTTTTTCAACAATGAAGAATCTCCTTTCTAGGATGTCATCGTGCCTGCAACAAATGCCGAAAATCCAGGGTCCTTGTACTCTCTGTCCATAATTCCTGTTGTTACTTACGTAGTTACTACGTAATGGGAACAACATTACGACGCTCATAGTTGGCTCTTCTTCGTCTGAAGTAATTTCATCAGAGACGTCATCGTCATTGCCCTCATCATATTCGTTTCTTCTTCTCCGTTCACGCACTAATCTTTGTTCTCCTATCTTATCCAGCAGGTTAAAGGTGAGGATTCTTTGTAAACACTACTTTTATTATTCGTAGGTCGCATACAGCCCATTCAACATCACCGTAGGCATACGGCACGCACAGTCGATTCGAACGTGTAGGTCGGTAGGTTGCATACGACACGCGTACCGCTCTACCTGCTGTCGTCTCCAGCTGGGTCCAAAGTTGTTTGCCGGGGCCTTGTTGCCGCTGGGCCGTCAAGCTCCCAATACTCCGTGACGACCCTGAGAGATGTTGAGTCTATTAACTTGTGTTGAAAAGGAGGATTGGGACCACAGAAATCGAAAACGTATAGAGAATGTCAGAAAAATAATGGTTTCAAAGTTCATTTGTTGGTTCATAATATTATTTAATTATAAATAAGTTTCATAACGATGTTTGATTACAACATACAATTCAATTTTCCACTTAGTTAGCGATGTTTGAAGATCACGGTATGGAAGAATGCTACACAATTTGGTTAAGAATTCTCTATCTCTCAATCAATCTCAGGAATTGAATCTTCAATTCTCTATCTATATCAGGGTCTTCTTCAAATGCTAGGTTGACGGCCTGTTCTAAATTTGTCAGGAAACCATTCACCGTCTTCATAAAAAAAAGGGCTGTTCCTCTTCTTATCCAATCTTTGGGTTTCCTCCCAACGGCATGGGCACTGTTTACAACTGCTGCCATTGCTTCTGTTATTGGTGGACCTTCATCAACCACAGCAAACAGTTTTAGTAATGGCCCGCGAATGTTGAATACTGTATTCAATGAAATAGGTTTTCTTCATCAGCGAATGTTGAAACCGCGAATGTTGGGGTCGGCTGTATAAGGTTGGTCCCCTCCAGGGTAGTGCGTGCCCTTCCTCCCATCACCACTTCCTTTTCCTCCTGACGTCTGTGACTCATCTTGTTCTCCCCCCGTCTGCTGCTGGTGAGCAGCCTAGTAACTGCCTACTGTAAACCCAATGTGGTGGTTGGGGAGACTCCTCTGCTAATGTCATTTCTCTCCCTAACCCTCACATTGGAGGGCTACCATACTTTTGCGCCTGTCAGATTAAAGAAAAAGAAACGACAACATTGGCGCTGACACAGACAACTACATGTGCGCCAATTTAGGAAGACAAGAGTACATTTGCGCCAGGTCTGCTGGCTAAAGCCAGCCAACCCCGGACCAACGTGGCCTCAGACCCCTGTTATACCTGTCGTTATCAACGAATAGGTTTTTTCCTAGTTTTTTCCAAAAGAAATTGGATCCTCGTGAGGGGGTGTGGAATGGGGATAGGGTCCTTTTAACTGATCTCGCAACCCCCCACCCATAACATCATGGAGTAATCGCTCTAATTTTTCCGGGGTTGACAAAAACTTGTGAAGCACTCGTGAGTCGATGACTACTTTTCTAAATACGACTTTTTAGCGCAACCTTTTTCAAAAAAATGGAAAGGTGCGCTCACCTCTTCGACATGTATGTTTTTTTTTTTTTTTTTTTTTTTTTTGTGTACAGAGCATCACGCCCGAGCGGCTCAACAGATTTTCATGAGGGTGGTCTCATTGTCATCAGCGAGTTCGGGGGGTGGTTATAGGCTACCTTGATTTTTCCTCCCTCATCCCCTTCATCGGTTTTCGGGAGGTCCTTCACGACGAAAGTTGTTTATCTCTGATGTGTAACTAAGGAGGCCTCAAAAGGGGGACGAAAGTTTTTGTCCGATTTCGTTGGTACAAGGGTCTATGGAATGAGCTTTTCAGGCTGATTCCAACGACTCCAAAACGATTTTTGCAGCCTGAGCCGTTCGTTACCTCTGATCGGCATAAGGTTTTATTACGCATCGGTCGTTAGGGTGCAGTTGTTTACGTAATGAGCATCACGTGGATGATGTGTTGTGTGGCATAGTTTGCTCGCTAGATACCTACTGTTTCTTAGTTTCTCTCGCGTAATAACAAAAAGGTTGCGCTCATCTATTTAATTCAATTGATGGCTTGTTATAAAAATTTCATGCATTTTAAATTTTAGATTTTATGAAAAATTTGTGTTTTTTAATTAATGTACACATAAAAAACTATAACCACTTCTAGGTATATTGAATTTACAAGGAAAACTACTACTTTCGACGCTTCTTAATCCCTGGCGCAAATGGAATTTTTCGAGTTATTTTCACCCTTCTGGCGCAAACGTAATCTATGCACGCACCATCGGCAAACCCTATATGTGTCCGAGCCTTCATTTGTGATCTTTACTGAACATCTCTAAAAATCATTTTATTAACGGATGCCTTTTCTCCTTCAGGTGAACGTGGACGTAGTCAGTTTTGGCGAAGAAGCGGAAAACAACGAGTTGTTGACGTTGTTCATCAACACTTTGAACGGAAAAGAAGGCGGTAGTAGTCATCTGGTCACCGTGCCGCCGGGCCCTCACCTTTCGGACGCTTTGATTTCGTCGCCTGTGATTCAAGGTGAGTCGTCTATTTTAAGACGGGGCTTTATATTTCCCCGGTTAGTTGAGCGGTAGCCAGTGCGGTTGAATTGATTGACATTTTGGGATGGACCGGTTGAAACGGGAGTTAGCGGAAATCGACGATGTCATCAATTCGGCTGTCGCTCGACTGTCGCATTTTGAGGAGGTTTTGTCTTCTGCTGATTCCACGTTAGGTTGGTAGTTGTTTGTCACCGTCCACCCTCATCGCCGTTTGATGTGTCGTTGATGTCCACAGGTGAAGATGGCGCTGGTGGCGCTGGTTTGGGTGGAGCCGGATTCGAATTCGGCGTCGACCCCAACGAAGATCCCGAACTGGCGTTGGCCCTTCGGGTCTCCATGGAGGAACAACGTCAACGGCAAGACGCTCTGAATTCGGCCGCCGGAGCGTCAGGCGAAGGCGCCGCTCCCAGACAGCCCGCTAGCGAAACCGCCGGAGGCGCTCAGGGCGGTGAAACCGCCATGTTGGAAAGGGCTTTGGCCATGTCGCTCGACGCCCAACCCGGCGATGCCGCTCCCCAACACGACTTTAGCAACATGACCGAAGAGGAACAAATCGCCTTCGCCATTCAAATGTCGATGCAAGAGTCTGAAAACTCCGCTTCCACTTCCGACCAAGCCCAAGCCAAACAGGTACCTTCACTCCCAGTGATACCAACCAACCAACGTCTACCACCGTAACATTTCTCTCTCTTTCAGGAACCACCCGAAGAGAAAATGGAAACGGAAGACAGCGACGATCCTGCTTACGTTCGCTCTGTCTTGGAAAACCTCCCCGGTGTCGATCCTGGTGCAGACGAAACCCCCAAGTCTCGTCGTGAGAAAAAATGAATCCAGTTCTAACCCTCTCAAGAAATTCTTCGTAAAATAAAATCCGCGCGTTAGGGTAGATGTTGATCAGTTTGGAAACTTTTCATGTAACTGCTTTTTTTTTTTCATGCAATACGTTATCAAAATGATTTCGATTGTAATTTTTTTCTCATTTTGCTGGTTTGGGAAATAAAACGTTACTTTTTTTTCATTACCAGTCGACTTCGTTGTTTCAATTAAAACTCCCCAAAGAGTGACTGACTGATAAAAGATAGGTACTCGAGTGCGGTAGGAAAAATTGTACAGCACGGAAGCAGTTTAATTCGTTTTGACTTTATAAGCGAAGCAAAATGAAAATGTCTGAGTAAAATGGGGCTTGGAGCAGTCTTTCAGTATGAAATACAACCTGGGAAAGAAATAGTAGCATTACAAATTTTTATTTATTAAATAAAACCCACATTTAAAATAAATGATATTTCAATTAATTTTAATTAATTTTGTCGTAAATGTGGGTGGAAAGTTGGTTCGGTCAAATAATACGAAGAATGTGCCGACGCACAGTGTAGGATTTGGCCAATCTGAGAGGACAAAAATACTGGGATCTACGTTAGTTCAATTTCGACATTTTTTGTGCATTCGGCTATCCAAGTCTTGAAATATATTTGGTGTTGAACCACAAAAAATTACAATTCCGAGATCAATTTGAGTTTCATAACAGGGTCAATTTCCTACGGTGTTCAGAGACCAGAGGCTTTATGACGTTCATTTTTTTATTTCATGACTTATGATGTTAACTTTTTTCATTTTATGGCGTTTATCTTCAAAAATTGGCTAGGTATTTCTTGATTTTTTTTTTTTTAAATTTGACTGTCATCAAATCAAAACCACTGCGTTCTGCTCTCAGTAGAATAATTCAACCAATTATTGGTTGTTCAATGGAAGTTAATATGTACCTAATGCAAATGTGTAGCGATGCCGGCCTCTGTATGGCTATTGTTTTTCCGGAGCGAGAGTGCCGTTAAGCATAATGCGCATATTTCAGATCTCGTCTCTTTGATACACATCTCGAGTCAGTCTGGGGCAACGCCTCGTCGCGGATTGGGTTCCTCCTGGGAACTGACCCCCAGGCTCCCCTACCTAGTTTCCTATGTGGGTCTTTTTGTCTCAAATTTTGAGGATCGCCGTAGGGTGCTGATTTTCAGCAGTTGTCCGTGTAATTCGCCGAGAAACCTCCCCGCTGAATGACTCCGTCATGGATTTGTTCCCGCTGAACGGACGTTTTTTTGTCATCATGGGAGACGGTCGCATTTCATTGGCCTGTTGAACAAACTTCGAGGTATGTACTCTTACTATTACATAATATGATTCCATAGTGATATATTATATCACTCTACAATATCCCCCCCCCCCTCCCTTCAGATCACTCCAGTAGGGTTGCTGTAGTTCCTGATTTCACTTCCCAATTTAGATGGAAAATTTTACTACAGCCTCCCGAAGTTCTTTCACCTGGAGACAACTTGTGCTGGGCTATTCTCCAGTTTCGTCAGTCCGAAGTGTAATCAATGATTACTAATCATGGACATCGCTGTGGAAGTTTTCTTCGGCACTTCACCTTCACGACCATCGTGCACAGCGTCGTTTTATCCTGGTGACGTCATTCCTCTGATGTTAGGGCGTAGTTTAATCTGTGTGTTAGGGGCCCTCACCAGGTTCCATTTCTCTCCCCCCCCCCCCTTTAATTGAACCAGTAATTTTTTGTACTTCTTTTCAGAGGTTTCTTTTCGCTGAGTCGAAATTAACGACTTTCGTTTTAATTCTTTTTTTTTTTCTAGGTACCTACTTCTGTTTATACCCGGGTATGTAAATTTGTTGCTAACTGTCTTTTCCTTAGATGTGGATTATATTTTTAAAATCCCTTTATTTTTTATTTTTTTAGTTCTTCTGTGATTGGACATTTGTCAACTTTATTAATTTATTAGTTTTCACATTTTTAAATCTGTCTGGTGTTCTTCATTAAGAATCCCCCCATCTCCATCTTTGCAGGCCAGCAAAATAAATTATTTGTGGCAACTTAATTCCCGAGCACTTCAGCTTCTCGTGGGCCCGCAACAAATGGAATTGAATATATTTTACAACTTTCATCTTATATATCTACAACATCAAACCTTAGTTACAAAATTAATCAAAATTGTTATGATAACGATCAATTTTTGATTGTATAATGATGTTCGAATGACAAAAAATACCGCTCTACGTCGGCAGAGGAGTTAGGGGCGAATTTCAAACAAGGAACCTCCTTTTTGGTCCAACCCTCTTGCAAGGCTTTTTCCTCTTCGCCCTTCAGCTAAACAGCTAGAGCCCGAGCATGGGCACGTCCAGGATTTCGAGAGAGGACGGCGAGAAGTTTTAGCGTGTAACATGCTTTAGCCTTGACCTAACTGGCAAAAAGTGTCACGTTTTTCGGGAACGGTATCGAGGAACGAAAATGCGACCCAAAAGTAGGTAGCACGTGGTTCTCAATTCGTATTAGGAGGTTATTTTTTCCCCGCCTTCCCAATCCAATGGGAGTTTGTGAGGGCCTCGCTTTCCTCCATTGCCTTGGCAAACATCACATCATGCTTCTGAAACCCTTCGATGATCTTTGGAAGGTCCTCGAAGTTGTACATGTACATGTATGTACATATCGGAGATGCGTTCCCAATCCAGAGCCTTCAAAGCCTCTTTGACTTCGTGTTTCGCCTGTGCTTCCTCAGCATCAAAATTCAACAAAACAAACGAATGAGGAGAATTTTTAACTATACTAACCTCGATCTTGAACAATTTGTGAATCTAATAGTTCATTTTTTAAATGCTTTCCAAAGATTATTTAATAATCAGCGTAGCGATTAGCTGCTTGAAGCCATGTTCCTCATCGAATGATGATGGAAAGGGAGGAGGCAAAGGGATGTTTTTCAGTCCGATCGCCCAAACCGGTGGGGCGCTAGGTACCTATGTGGCTAATAAGGGGCTACGGGAGGGTTCTTTTGGTCAGGCGTGCTACAAATGGGATTTCTGAGGATTCGAGAGAGTTCAAATAAGCGGTCGTTTTCCAAGTAATTTTGGAAGCGAAATCCATTTTTTGAGGTCGCACATGTCCGAACATTACCTATAGGTACAGATTTTTTTTTTTATTGACACAAAATTAATTTTGGCACAATTAATCTATATCGATGAATAATAAACCCTAGTGTAAAATTTGCTTTTTGATTTCTTCAAAATTTCTCCAAAATTCAACAACTCGCCCTGGCGAAAACTTCATACAATCCGCCTCCAGTGCCTAAAACCGCTCGTTTCGCGGTTTCCCGCCTGAACAGTCAGCGCCTCCCGCTTGTTGTTGTTGCTCAAGAAGAAGAAGCACGTAAAAACAAAAACCTCCCCCAAACTTTTTTGTTTTTACTCGGGCTCTTCCTGCATAGCTTTCTCCTTCTGTATTGATTCATTATTTCGCTTTGTTTTTTTTTCGGGAGAGCGTTTCAACAAGTCAAAGGCGGCAAAAACACTAACATTGATCTGCTCATGTTGTGGAAGTGTTGAAGTTGTGAAGGAAGTTCAAGGTGAGTCTTTTGTACCGAACCGGATAAGACGATTTCCAATTGATTTCGAACATCATGCCGTCGGTTTTAGTTTTCAGGCCGACACCATGACGTACCAGCTTTACAGGAACACCACTTTGGGGAACACCCTGCAGGAGAGTCTCGACGATTTAGTGCAGGTGAGGTTGTGTTCGGCGTCGTTTTCATTTTTTAGGTTGGTCCGAGTGACGATTTTGATAAATTTTAACTCGTTTCTAGTACGGACAAATCACGCCGACTTTGGCAAAAAAAGTGCTCCTTCAGTTTGACAAGTGCATCAACAACGCTTTGGCTACCAGAGTGCGCTCCAGACTCACTTTCAAGGTAGGTATTATTTTAACGTTTAAAACCAATTGATTGGGTGTTGATCAACAGTTGATCATCAACTCCCCTGACTCCTAATTAGGGTTGTTGGTTGTTGACATTCTGATAGGTATAACAGGACACGTCCGGATTTTCTGGGCGTCCTCCTGTCCTGTAGCATTTTATAGCAATGCTGATGGTTAATTATAACCCGAAAGCTGGGCCACCAAAGAAAGACTAGTCATTTCACACACCTCCTATATCCCCACAACACCCTGAAGGTTTTTTTTTTAAATCACCATCTTCAGGGCTCTACAAAAAGGAACGAACCTGCCGTGAGGGTCCAGATAACGTTAAGCTGCACAGTGATTCTTAGAGTATAAATGTTACAAACCTTAAGTTACAGTAACTGTAACAACTGTTGTTACATTTCAGTTTATGCCAGAGGGCCAGGGTAAATTTGCAAAAACTCCCTGGGTGGGTGGATGTCGTTTTAATCTGTCGCTGTCATCAGGCAGCTGTATCGTACTGATGATGGTCTAATCAACCGAAACGCGTCTAAAAGTTACTAAAAGTTAATAGACTACTTCGTCTTAAATCGTCTTTTTATTAGATGGGATCCCACTATCTCGCCGCATCCACCTTACATTATAATATAATGTTGCATATTATGCATTGACTGTTTTAACAGGCAGGAAAATTGAACACCTACAGATTCTGCGACAACGTGTGGACGTTCATGCTCAACGACGTCGAGTTCCGGGAAGTACAAGAAGTCGCCAAAGTGGACAAAGTGAAAATTGTCGCTTGCGACGGCAAAAGTGAGTTTTAATTCAATATCATAACTCACCTTCACGGTAGGTAGCTGTAACAGCTTACTACAATCGGCTCAATTTGCAGGTTTCGGAGATGAGAGCTCGTCAGGGAAGAGATGAACGTCGTTTGCAGATTCGCATTATTTATTCTCATTTTAGAACAATTTCAACGCCGTACGTTTAAGGAAATTTCTGGTTTTGGGTTTTTGTGTGTGTTAAGACAATTAAATTAAACGTTTTCATGTGACGTTGGGTTTATTCTCTTTGGAAACACTGAAGTCCAATTTGGTTTTGATGAGGTGGACCGGCGGGACGACGAATTTCCCGCACGAGCATTTTCGACCGCTGACGAAGTCGAAGGAGCCGAGCCGGGCTTGGCATTTGATGCAGTTAAGTCTCCCTTTGATCCACTCGTCCTGGTATGAAAAAAAAGAAGAGTCAACGATGGGAGAGTATTTTAATGGCTTAGCGGTAACAGGAGTGTAAACATCATCGACTGGCCAATTTGAATGATACTGTATCACGGTATGCAGTAGAGCTGTAGTACTGGCTACAGGTAAGAACTCATTGGCGAACTCACAATTCCTTCTTGTTTACCTTGTCTATCTGAGTGATCATCCAGTCAGGCAGAGTCTGTTCCATGAGGTACAACGCGTTGTTGGTGTCGGAACAACCGGTGTCGTCGTCAGGGCGGAAGTCGTTGTCGCTGTTGAGGACCGCCTCGTGCCCGCTGATGATCCGGCTGTCTTTGGTGTTGACGAGAGGATTCCGGCATTTTTTGCATTTGACGAGGAGGTAAGCCGAGGAGGACATGGCCGAGGATGAAGCTGAAACAATGGAATGAGGTCACAAACAAGATTGGAGGTGTAGGTAACTGATGTAAAAGGAGAGAAAATAATGCCTCGGTTTACTATCTAGTTGTGTCCGCAATGTTTTCAGCTCGATCGCCCAAACCGTGGAGCGCTATGAGGCTACGGGAGAGGTTTTCACCGTGGTAATCTATGGGGACTTTTATCAGACGACAAGAAGTCAAATAAGGTGTAATTTTCCGAGTAATTTTGCACGTATCTGTTCAAACATTTTAAAAAAATAAATAAATAAATGAAAATATTTTCTCAGCGACACAGAATCAATTTTTGCACAACAATTTCACCTAACTAGAGAAAATTTCATGGAAAAAGGGTGCACATGTGAACCTAATGGCGATTTCCCCACAACGACAAGTCCAAAATCCATTCTCTAATGCGATAAAGTTTTCAAAAAATAAATCGCTTATTGCCCAAAATGGCAATTACTGGGAATTAAATCATTCATTATCATTAACTAAACCATTCAGCAATATTTTTTTCACAAAAATCTTATCACATTGTGAGGTGAAAGTGAAAAATGACGATCAATTAAAAATGAATAAAACAATGGGGGATTTGCATGTATTTTTTTTTTAAAGTACTCCCTGAGAATGGAGTGGAAACAGTAGTCAGCCGCCTGAAATCGCTTCCAGAAAATTTAAATAATTTAACGAAAATTACGGCGTTGGAAAAACGCGAGGGGAACACGGCCATGGTGGGACGTAACCTCTTTGACGAAAACGCCAACCCGACGTCTGCATCACGACCTTTTCGAAAACCCCACCCTTGAAACTACTCATCACAGAATAAAATTCAATTGAGCAGTGAATCCTTCTGATAAGGCTTTAAACTTCAAGTATCGTGTATTATGAATCACGTTTTCCGTCATATCAAGTTATAATTTCTATAAATTTATCATATAAGCTGATGACACTAGCGCTCCTGGTGAGAGATTCGCTGGAACTGTGACGTCACTACCTAAAGAGTGACTGGTGGGAAACCCCTGCTGATTCAAACTGTGCGTTTCGTTTTTTCTTTATACATAATATGTATAACGAAAGAGAGATATCATCTCCTACAATGATTTTTTCCGTTGGTATTGGAGGCTGTGCAAGTTACTTTTTAGCCATATTATTGAACGGTAGGGAAGAATTCCAAATCTAAAATAAATGCAAATCCCCCATTGAACATTATCAAAAAGGTTAGGTTAATAATTAACCTAAAACAATGAATAATAAGCCCGTGTGTGAAATTTACAGCGTTTTTCTTCTGAATTTCATGGGCGCAAGTACGAATTGCTAGTACCTATCTACTTTGGCCTGAAAAATGGTGGCCCAGGATCATCCCAGCGAGACGGCCAGGTTAAGGTCGGGGCCAACTATCCCTGCCCCTGACTGGCCGTCAATGACTGAGCCGTCAGTAAGCCGGCATTATGTCGGTTACCGCTGCCTCTTCTAGCCATAGGTCCTTGGTAATCCGGTGGAGGCGATCAACAACGATCAATGAATGAATTATCTCCCGTTTGAAACAGCCTGGCTGCCCCAGGTAGGCTGTCCTTCTAATGTATAAGTGAAGGGGTTGGAGATCCAAAATGGCCTCTGTTGCAGCGATGGGGCAAGTTTTCATGGCCCCTGTAATCCCCAGGCATGCATGTCTCTACAGTTTGGTTAACTGTGATTAAACAGTCACTCTGCTTGTAGCTCCTCCCATATCAGGGGAGGCTTACCTTATGTGGGGTCTCGCTATCCCCTTGTATAGCCATTCTACCATCCGTGGTGTCATTGTCATAGTGGCTTTGCTTATCTCACATTTTACATGACTGTTCCGTGTAAGTTGTGAGTCCAGCACCACCCAGGTATTTCACCTCTGTAGCAAGTTGGAGTCTAGTTCCCTGCATTATGGGTGGTGGTAATGACATGTTCCGTCTTCTGGTGAAGGCTACGACAGTGGTCTTTGCAGGGTTCAAGCTGAGTTCCTCCTTGTCGCAACATTGTTGGATGATGTTGACAGCGCCCTGCATTCTATCAGAGACGGTAGAGGAAAATTTTCCTCTTACTACAACTGTCAGGTCATCTGCGTATGCTAGCACCTCGCAGCTTTCCTGTTTCAGTATTTCCAGCAAGTTATCCACTACGAGCAGCCAAAGAAGGGAAAGAACCCCTCTCTACGGACACCCTCGACTCGTTAGGGCTGTGATTGTATCACCCCAGAGCTCTGATTTTATTATTCGGGTATTTAGCACGTAGTTTGGGAGTCGATCCTCTTCTTACGAGCCGCTGTGTCTATGGATCCGTAGGAGGTATTGCAGTATAAGTATTTCTACATAAGTCTGTACCATACCTGTCATTTATGTGAGCTCCTAATGGACTTCTTGTCTTTGCTCAATAAATCATTATCTATACCACCAATTCTCATCGTGTGTATGTGTGTGTGGCTGGCTGGGTCTGTCATGAGCATACTCCTCCGAAACGGTAAGCGATAAAAATACGGCGATTTTTTCTGTCGTCTCCACCGACCTATGCTTAGGGGGGTCGAGCCCCCCCCCCCCCCCCCCTGAGATGCGCGCAAATGGGCGAATTTGTTATTATTAAAGGACTTCTCTGTACCGCAGATTCGTTTGAACGTACCAAAACTAGCCAGAAATAAAGAAAAGACCCTTAGCTAACTAGTGCCGCTGTGGAGAGTTTAAACAGCCTCATAAAAGCCTCATAATAATTCTCAATTATTGTCAAACTCCGTCGCGATTCCAAGAATAATAACCAAAAGGGAAAAAATTTTTCCCTTTTGTTTAATAAATAATAATATTAAATAATTTTATTTAATAAAATGATCGGGACGAGAGAAGCAGAACAAACTCAGAAGACCCGAACCTTACTTAATCGTACTGGCGTCGACTGCCTGAAGAGAACCACCCCATTTATGTAGGGGGACCTTCGAAATGAATAGGGCGAGCTATCTTCCGAACGATTAAAATCCTGCCCGCCGCGTCAGGGCTTACATTAAATGTAAAATTTTGGGTTGTTGCAGGTCCCCCGATTTCATTTGCAGCTCCCCCGGTCAATTTCAGATTAGCAGCTCCCCCGGCCAGAGGACTCGCCCTGGATGAACAGAGATCTGTTATTGCCGCGACGCATTGATTCGTGTTCCCTTCGGCCTTCTCCACCAGTTTCGTGTATTATGTAGTGATGGTTTCTTGAATTTTGGATAGTTGGAGGACTTCCAGGAGCAGGTCGTTTCTCACGTACCACGGGGCACCTGTCTGTTATGGAACGGATGATATTTATTGTTGTCGCTGAATCTGTTGTGTGGAAGTGTAGCAGGCTGTACCCCAGATCTCGCAGCCATAAGTCCATATAGATCTTATGAGAGCCGTGTAAAGGAACTTCTTGTTCTTCAAGCTCAGCTTGGATCTCCAATTCAGCATTGGCCAGCATAGGAAGGTCCTATTTTTCATAGCGTCTCTGACGTTCTTGATGTGCCCACATCCAAGTTAGTCTACGGTCTAGGGTCAAACCTAGATACTGAGCTTGACTTTTCCTTGGAAGCAAACCACCACAGAGACCGACGTTGCCGACCGTTCAAGACTACTAGTTGAGCACCGCGTTGCGAAGTAATATATTCGATCACAGCAGACATCATCAGCAACAATAAACAGTGGCCGGGGGAGCTGTCGGGCATCTATCTCATTAGTGAAATGTAAACAAGCGGAGTTGATACTTTGGATTATAAAAGTCGCTTTCACTTCGGGGGAGATGCAACCGACCCAAAAATTTTCCCACACAACTAAATTTGGACCAAGTTGGCTCAAGTTACCTGCCTCTGCTGAAGGACTTGACAAAGTCGCCTTCCCCTCGAAAGTTCGTGTTAGCTAATTTTCGTACACATATGTAACAGCTTCATACTATAATAATATTATATGGACAGGAGACAAATCTGCTCAATAATATTATCCTCCAAGAAGATGAAGTCTTCAGTGAGGAAGGAACACAGAGTGCGAACAGGCGTCGTCGGTAGGGATGGGTATCGATGTATCGATGTTTCAAAAACATCGATGTTTTTTCTCAAACATCGATGTTTTATACATCGATGTTTACTCTTCGATGTTTTTTAGACATCGATGTTTATCCCCCCAAACATCGATGTTTTTTCGCGAAAAAAAATTTTTGTTTTGATGGTCGTTTACGTAAAAATCGTAGATACTTTTATACCTAAACAATAATTATTCATGTTTTATAAATGCTTACTCGGTTGTTTATTATTTTTTTATAAAAATAATACTATAGGTACAGATTCAAGTAACATCGATGTGTCGATCGAATAGTAGGTAGGTTATCGGAAATCGAAAATTTCAATCAACATTAAATGTTGATTAAATTTTAATGTTGATTCGTTACCTATCACTTGTCGTTATCTGTGTTCATGCGGCATCACTCCTGACACAAAAACGAAACAATCCCTGCTGAGCTCTCGCTGTACTTGAACGCTCCCAACGAAAAAATCGAACAGAACACTTTGGGGTTTTGGATGGTCAACTGCGGGCAACTCTATCATTTCCGAAGTTGTTTTCAAGAATGAACCAAACGTAGCAATATCAGTTCCTTCTGAGAGGCTATTCTCTTAAGCAGGCTTAATTTTAAGCCCCTTTGAAAATCGTCTCTCAGAGGAACTGGCGTCAATTTTTTTTTTTTAGTAAATAATATTATTCTTTAGGTACCGACTTTTTTACAGCCTACTTCTTTTCATCGCTTCAAGTTTTAATGACTTTTTTCAAATTTTCTACTAAAACTACCATGGAAAGAATTTTTTTTTTAAATAACATCCCCCCCCCCCCCCCTGTCATACATATAAAACCATCGATGTATCGAAACATCGATGTTTTTTCTCCGATGTTTTTGAGACATCGATGTTTCTTTTTTAAAAATCATCGATGTCCAAACATCGATGTTTTGTTCATCGATACCCATCCCTAGTCGTCGGACTCTCACTAATCAATATTTACGTTTTGTTATCTCCAGTGTTGCCAACACGCTGAAAAGTTCGTTGAAATGAGGAAAAATACCTACGTTCGTTTTTCAGATTACCTTTATAGGTACGTACTCCTATTAAACGTTTCAAGATGTCTAGATTTCAAAAAGAAAATGTCCAAGCCGTTATGGGCAGTAGGAATTTTTTTTAATCCAAAATTTGACAAAATACTCGGTTTACTCTAGTTGTCCGGGCTAGGTCGATCGCCCAAACCTGTGGGGTTAAAAAGGGGCTATGGGAGGGGTTTTTGCAGGTGTTCGGGTATGATATCGAGTTGGGTGTCGTTTTTGAGGTATTTTTGGACGCCGAATCCATCTTTGGGGTCCCAAAACGAGCCGTTCGCACCGTGGGGCTACAAATGGGGCTTTTGAAGGATGCCAGGAAGTCGAATGAGGTCGAGTTCCGAGTAATATTGAACGCATAGTCCTTAGGGTTATCGGGGTCCCACGCTGGTCTACAAAGGAAGATAAGAAATAAAATTTTTATTAATATTGTATAATGTTTTTATTGATATTGTATTAGGTAATTCGTATTTTGAAATCCCACATCTTTTCTTTAATTCAATTTTTTCGGTATTACAGTATAATAACAACAAACTTGTGCAGCGATTTCGTGCACCCGTCACCGGCGGAAATTCGGCGGGTTTGGGCTGAACGAGTCGGTCAGGGGGTGCTTTGCATCTGGAAACACTGTTCACGCGGGAAACGTTCACATGTTCGTTATCTCGACGGCTTCGACGGTGCGACCCGGGTTGAAGATTTTGATTTGAAGTGCCCATAATTTAATTCTGAAAATTAGTGCCTCAAATTCATCGTTGCGTTGGAACACCCTGTGAGTATGCCATTCAATGCCACCTATTATTTTCAGTTTATTCACACAACGCTGGATCACATGGCGTAAAAATACAACGTCGCACAGTGGCCATTTCCCGAAAAACCCGATCAAAATTGAAAAAAAAAGTTCAAAATCGTCGTCTTTTTTGGTGTGGTTAGTTTCCTAACATCCTAAAGAGTTCATGTGTGCAAAGGAACGGGTCCAGGAGTCAGCCGTTTAGATGGGTCATCCCAATTTGGAATGTACATTTGGCCTCCCGAGCATCGTCCATTCACCAAATTTCCAAACGCATTTTCAAGCCTGTCAAAATTTTTTCTGGCTCCATTCAACTCCCAAGAGCCCTGCACAATTCGAAATTCGTGAGTTCACTCATTGCTATTCCTATAAATCCGTAGTGTTTGCAAAATAACGTGGTCTCAACCTCATGTGTGTTACCATTCTTGAAAAATTAGTGTAAGACGCCCAAACTGTCGGGTTGGCCGAAATTCTTTTCTAGGGGCTTTGCAGAACCCTTTTTATATCATATAAATTGAGCTCACCGCTACAGAACCCATGAAACCTGTAATTTTGTGCCTTAAATCTCATGTGTGTTACCCGTTAAGAAACACGCTGGCCACATGATTCGTGATTATACTTTACTGCACTACCCAAACTCTCAAAAACCTCTTACTACTGTTCAACAGTCATCTCATTCACTGTTATAAAGGTCAGTCCGTACCAAAACTTTCACAGCTGATCCTCCAGACCAACTTTTCTTGAATGGACACAGTAACATACATGGTAACAGACATGAGCTACAATGTCGAAAGAGAAGTGCTACTCCACCTATTGTTGATCAAAATGTAGTAATAAATACTCATAAATTTTACGAGATATATTTCACATTGTTAGCACATTTTGACAATGTTAGCACACTTGTATTTCTCTTAAAAACCACACTACCCAGCTGTCAGCTGATGCAACAGCCCAGGTGGTATAACTACTGTAGTATCTAACTACCAAATCGAAGGGAAACGACGTTAGAGACAGAAAACGTTTATGTAACCGATAAAAAAATCTTGTACTTAACTTTGCATTCAAAATATAAATCACAGAAAAAATAGGAATACATGTTTTTGAAATTTTTTTGGAAATAGGTAACGATTTTGATTCCTGGTTATCGGGGAAATTACTGTTTCCCTAACAATTGGTTGATTTTACAAAGTACTTAAATATCAGGAGAAGCTGGTCCACTCGGAAACTAAAACACATCTGGTAGACAACCAAAAAACCCGTGAGACGGTTCACAAAATTCTATTCATTCCAACTTCCAAAATTCTATTCATTCCATCGAGCTGGACCAGCTACAGATTTATATTGCATTGGTGTTCTTCTTTCACGTCGTTCTTCACTCACGTACAAGTCAGGCACATGAATTGAATACGGCACATGGCAGAACCACCAGCCCAACTTCCAGCAGCCGCAATCGCGACCGTAGTCAACAGGGCAAAAGTTCATCGAGGAAGATCCAAACCTCTGGTTTCTACTACTACAAACGTTCTTCACAACAGAGCGACTGACGTCCCATCGATCAAAATTCAACGCCGCAGTCGCAGCACTACCAAGAGAGGCGTACTACCAGATAGCACACCTCCTACGGGAGCCTGGTAAACGACCCTACGACGAGCTCGAAACGCTCCTTCGCCGGCTGTATGGAACCACGCCTGAGCAACGCCCTCCTCGAAAACTCTCCTGACTCCGCCAAACGACCATCTCATGCGTTAGTTATCCGCTACAACGCTCTCTGATACAACGCCGGCAGAAATAGTGAAGACACTGGCTAAAACAACTTCCACCGGAAACCCAATGTGCACTTCTCGCGACTACCACAGACAATCTTGGCAATAATTGCCAAAATTATTTTGGCAAGTCAGGTGGAGTCACAAGTAGCCGTCTGGGTTTCTCCTGGCCACGTCAGTTCTTGTCCCATTTTTTCCCAAGATTTTTTCATGCGGCGATGTTCACGTTCTTTCTGCTAAGCGATCTTTCTTTTTCTTTAGCTCCCTGGGTGGGAGTTTTTTGCAAATTTACCCTGGCGCTCTGGCATGTGGTCGACGTCTGGGACGGAGGAACTGAAATGTAACAACGCACTGTAACTTAAGGTTTGTAACATTTATACTCTAAGAATCACTGTGCAGCTTAATATCTGGACCCTAACGGCAGGTTTGTTCCTTTGTAGAGCCCTGAAGATGGTTAATTATAACCCGAAAGCTTGGCCACCAAAGAACGACTAGTCATTTCATACACCTCCTATTACCCCACAACACCACGAAGGTTTTTAGTTTTGTAATGGTGGCCAACGTGTCGACCAATAGGAGCTGACCTCGGGTTCCCGCCAAAATTCAAATAGCAATTTTTCCATAAATTTTATAAATTCATACGAGCTTGCAGTTTGTGTTTTAACCCCATTTTTAGTATTATTTGGACGCCTTCTATCGATAAAAAAAAATAATCCAGAAACGCTTCCATTCCTAATTCTTACTTGCCATTGAAACGTCGATGCTTTGAAATGCCTCAAAAGCGCCTGTTTGGATTGCAGTGATGGTTTTCTATTGTTTTCTACCGCCTACCTCATTGTCTCGTCTACATCAACTCCAACTTTCTGTTTTTGTTTTGTTTTAAAGGCTATCATGGCTCTCGAAAGTCGGCTTCAAGCTGATATACAAAGTTTTTTCGAAGATTTCACCGTCAAATTGATCAACCTGCAGAAACCAACGTATGTCTTCGTCCGGGACTTTTACTGCAGGGCGCTCATGGAGTTCGAAGTAGACACGGAAAACGTTCGCAGGGTATGTGCACGAAATACAATTCGCTGACCAGGTTCATTTTCAGCTAATTTGTCTTTGACGGTTGCAGGCGGTCGGTTTAGCGGCGGACACGGATGTCGAAATTACCGGCGACATCAATTTGATCTCCGCAATCAACCGAGTTTTCCCCTTTCTGGAATTCGGCCTTTTCGATTTGTTGAGCCCCGGTAAGCATGTGAAACTGAGTTGATAAACTTACGTAAATGCACTCTTCATGAGACATTTTCTTGTTTTTAGCCGACAACCAGCGCAGGACTGTCTCCCTAATGAGCAAGACGATGGATTTCATATTGTTCGCTGACGAATTGACGTCGAAGTTGGACTTCCCCCGGTACAAGGAATGGCGGACCGAGCTTCAAAATCAGGAACAACAACTAGAAGAGCTCAAAAGCAGTACATCCGAGATGGCGTTGGACAAGGACCGCCTCGAGCAGGAATACATCAAGGTTTGTTATCTATATCACTAATCCTCACCGTCTCTGTCTCTGGCTGGGTATGTCAATCGCCTCCTCTGACTAAACGGTAAGCGATAAAAATACGCCGATTTTTTCTATACTCTCGGTGGACCGTTTAAGTTTCTATAGGGGGGTCGAGATTTTTCTAAAATGCGCTCAAATCCGCGCAATTGACATCAACTTTCTTATTTCAAATGGGAACCCCTATTTTTTTCATCGGATTCGGATTCCTCGACCAATTTTACGTCCGATAAGCGAATTGCGCGAATTTTTTGGCGCGCGCGAATTCGCTGAATTAATTTTTTCGATTTATTCCTCCTTTAATAGACGGATTTTTTCCGCGTTTCGTCCTAAGCCTACCTAGAGATCCGAATTTTAATAGGAGATATCGACCAAATTCATTCCGACAATGAGCGGATCAGGACGGCGATTTCAGTTTTGCAGTTTTCGTTAAATCGCGGGTCGGGCGAGCCGTCGGGTGAATTCTTGCTCGGCTTACCAAATGCCGATACCCCCCCGCCCTCACTCATCACTCTGAGCGGGTGGGACATCAGCCTTTAAGGGGCGCTCCCGAGGTCTATGCGCAAGGTCTTCCATACGGAAATGGATGTAAATAATAGGAGATATCGACCAAATTCATTCCGACAATGAGCGGATCAGGACGGCGATTTCAGTTTTGCAGTTTTCGTTAAATCGCGGGTCGGGCGAGCCGTCGGGTGAATTCTTGCTCGGCTTACCAAATGCCGATACCCCCCCGCCCTCACTCATCACTCTGAGCGGGTGGGACATCAGCCTTTAAGGGGCGCTCCCGAGGTCTATGCGCAAGGTCTTCCATACGGAAATGGATGTAAATTAAATGAATCGATTTAAATTGAATCGATTATCGAGAAAAGTAGGATCGATTTAAACTGAATCGATTATCGAAAAATTTAATTTAATTGAATTTAAAAAATAAAAATAAAAAAATTAAAATAAAAATAAAATAAAAATTAAAATAAAATAAAAATTTTTCCTGTGAGTTTTCAACTATGATTTGATTTCACTAGCACTATGACAGGGTGGGAGGGGGGGCATACTTCACTCGGCCGATCATTTTAACGGCCAGGGGACTTGATGTTGAAGCCAGGGGGGTTGATGTTGAAGGAGCAGTTGACCTTGATGCAGGGTTATGAACGTGTCCATCGATGCTATGCACCCCACTAGGGTTACTCAGCTGGGTGCGTAGGCGAGCAACTAACTATTGATGGCACCCCAGGGTTTTTTTTCCTGTGAGTTGTCAAATTTGACACGTTGCCAGGGGGTGTTTCTCGCTCGGCCGATCAATTTACCAGCCAGGGGAGGCTTTTTTCAAACTTTTCAAATGACAGGGGGGGTCTTGCTTCGCTCGGGCGATTATTTTATTAGCCAGAGGGGTCTTGCTTTGCTCGGCCACCGACATAGGTAGTTCTCCTATTATTGATGGTGGAGTTTTCAAATTTGATTTCACTAGCACTTTGACAGGGGGTCCTTACTTATGTACGAGCGATCACGCAAGACCCTTATAAATAATCTATATCACTAATATATATAATATTCTTGAAAATCTCGAGAAATTCAAAAATGCTCTACGTTCTGAGATAGGTTGAGCGCCCTCAAGGATTTTTTCCGTTTTCCCCTCCTTCAACCCTCTCCCTTCCAACGACACTTAACTCTACCCCCTCGCCATTTTAGCCCCATATTTTTCCTGTGAATTTTCAACTTTGATTTGATTTCACTAGCACTATGACAGGTTGGGAGGGGGGGGGGGGGCATACTTCAGTCGGCCGATCATTTTAACGGCCAGGGGACTCGCTTTGCTTGGCCACCCACATAGGTAGTTCTATTATTATTGATGGTGGAAATTTGATTTCACTAGCACGTTGACAGGGGGTCTAATTTCGTATAGCCCCATGAAAGCTCCATAGGTCGTCCCCAAAAATACTTGGAAAACGACACTTAACTCTACCCCCTCGGCATTTTAGTCCCATAGCGCCCCACCGGGTTTTTTACTGTGAGTTTTGATTTGATTTCACTAGCACTTTGACAGGGGAGGGAGGGGGGCTTACTTCGCTCTGCCGATCATGTTATCGGCCAGAGGGAGCTCGCTTTGCTCAGCCACCCACATAGGTAGTTCTATTCTATTATTATGATGGTGGAGTTTTCAAAATTGAGTTCACTAGCACTTTGACAGGAGGGGCGTCTTATTTCGCTCAGCTGATCATCTTCTCGGCCTTTTTAGCCCCATATCGCCCCATGGGTTTTTTCCCTATGAGTTTTCAAATTTGATTTGATTTCACTAGCACTATGGCAAGGAGGGGGGGGGGGGGGGGGGCGGTTCCTCGCTCGGGCGGTAGAGAGTAGACTTTTGAAAATTGATTTCACTAGCACTTTGACTTACTTCGCTCAGCTAATAGACTAGCACTTTGACAAGGGGGCCTTACTTCGCTCGGCTAATCATTTTCATACCATGATTCACCCAAATCACAGGCGGCAATATAAAACCACAGTGGGCAATACATCCACAAGCGGCAATACACCCACTAGGGAGGGTCTGGGGGGCGGCAATTCACCCACAGGCGGCAATATACACTCACAGGCGGCAATACTCCCACAAGCGGCAATTCACCCACAATTCTGCTTAAGCGATCGGCCTGGGTGCGTAGGCGAGCAAAGCGAGCCGGAGCATCTAGTTGTGATTAAAGATAGCTAAGACATGATTGTATAATTGTAATTAATTAATGATTTCAAGCGTTCGTTTGGATGGAAAACTGGCGGTATCTTCACGGAGCTCTCATAGGCCAGTCGCCAGAGGATTGGGGGGGGGGGGGGGGGGTCTCGTGCAAGAAATGGTGTTGAAGCTTTTTTTTTTTAAATTGTTGTTATGGTTCTGAACAACAACATATCAAAAATGGTAGCAAACGTTTTGCTGGGGGAACATTCGGCGGCCAAAAAACCTCGACTTTTTCGGAAATTGCCCAGTTTTTAAAGTGAAACTTTTATTACATCGTCTCAAATGTTTGCGTCTGTGTGTCGTTTTTTGTCACATCACGTATGTAACGTCACATCACGCTTATAGTGACAGTTATTATCCACGCTACCCCGCCTCAACGAGCGAGCCAAATGGGCTTCAATCTATGCCGAATCACATTCCGAAGTCGGATTTCAAAAAAACCGAGGGGGAGGGGGCGAGTTCACGGTGAGAAGCGAGTTCATCGTTTTAATTCGCGCGGGGTGAGGCTTGAGTTGCGTGGCTGCCGAACGTCAGTGAGCTATTTATTGAGACTCTAACAGATTGTAACCCCCCCCTACACCCATCCAGCACCCCATAATATTATTCTTGAAAATCTCTAAAAATTCAAAAATGATTAACGTTCTGAGATAGGTTGAGCGCCCTCAAGGATTTTTCTGTTTTCCCCTCCTTCAACCCCCACTCCTTCCCTACAGAAGAGAAGGAGTGGGGATTTCAGCCAATATTGATTCGATTTTGATGAAATTTTCAGGGATTACGCGGGTTGTGACTCCCAGATTTTATTGAAGGTGGAGTTTTCAAATTTGATTTCACTAGCACTTTGACAGGGCTGGGGGGCCTGGCTTCGCTCGGCCGATCATTTGATCAGCCAGGGGGGTTGATGTTGAAGGAGCAGTTGACCTTGATGCAGGGTTATGAACGTGTCCATCGATGCTACGTACCCCACTAGGGGAGCGATCGAAGCGAGCCGGAGGGACTAGTGGGAAAAAAGTTTCACTTTTACCGTGGTTTCATAAAACCACACCCCAGTTTTTTACCTATAACTCAAACATTAAGCATCGTAGAGAAAACTTTTCAAATACAAAGTTGAAGAGCATAAACGTCTGCGTCGAATGACCTCCTTACACACTGGAATCGGTTCAGCCGTTCAGCCACAATCAAGCGTAAAAAAGAGGAATTTTTTCCAACTTGCCTGAAAAATAAGATTCGCTCTTGTTTTAATCCCTGTAACTTATGAACGCCTAATGCAAAAGAATTGGCTCAAAATTTCTGTTGTAGAGCATCAAATTACGAGTTAAGAGAAAAAGATAAGTTGAGACATACCTGACATTTATTTAAGAAACTCGGCCCTTCGGGCCTCGCCAGGGAACAAGCCCCCTGGACCCCCGGATGCTTACTGCTTAGAGCCTGTGGCTAACATTCAAGAAACATGGAACATGCTTTCTTGATTGGAACCTTAGATTCCATTTCGTAAAAACGTTGCCAAGTTACTACATAACTAACAGTGTTTGCCGTTTTCCAAGTTGCCAAGCAAAATTTCGTGACACATCGCCGTCTCCCAACCGCGTCTCCCAGAAAACGTGGCACTTTTTGCCAATTAGCTCAAGGCCAAAGTATGTTCCATGCTAAAAAAATACTACCTACTTACTACCAACTGAGAAAATGAATTTAAACAAAAACGTGAAACGCCCAATCTAACACGCTCGGTAAGCGGAAAACCACGTTTTTCAGAACGTTTTCTGCTTTTGCTCGGAAACTATTGGCCCGATTCCAAACTTCCTTTTTTTTCTCGTAAAAGCTGATTAATTTCAGCTATTCTATTATATATTCGGGAGTTAGTTGGTCAATAACTGGTAAACTGCCCTTAAGTAGATACGCGAGCTCTCGAATGTGATAGGCCAGTCATTGTGTCGTGTTGTGAGTATTGTGTCGAAATTTCAGATTAAAAAAAATTTTCTATTGCCTAAAACGGCTCTGACGGTTTAAGACATCGATTTGCTTAAAAGTTGACGGTAGATACCCATCCCTAGGCTTGTGGTGCATGGAGACCCATTTCCTAAGCAGTTCTAAGTATGGGAGCGGCTCTTTCCATTGTGAAAAGCAATCTGGTTAACAATATACTACTGTGTTGTGATGTCGTGCCCTGCCCGGACTGCCGTGTCCTTAATTGACGTTCCTTTACAGGTTCAGGAGATGATATCGTTGGCAAAGAAGAAGGAAGAAGACCAAAAAAAAGTTCTCTCCGGGGTGGAAGCCGAAACCGAAGCTATCCAGAGGAAAGTTCAAAGAAAAGCGGCGGAGTTTAAAACCGTCACGGATCAAGTTGCCAAAGTGAGTTAACAATTTTTGACTATAATGAAAATGCTCTTTGGGCTTCACATTGAACGTTTGTTTCAGACCAAAGCGTCCGTCATGCGGCTCCGAGAGGAGCTCCAAGGGAGCCAATCTTTGGAGGTTAAGGAAGAAGAGAGGCAGAGGTTGGAGAAAGAGAAGAAGGATTTGTACTCGAAATATAAAGAAAAGGCCGAGCTGAAAAAGTCGCTGGCTGTAGTCATCGACGCCGTGAAGAAACACCGAGCTGTCATGCTTGAAATGGGTCAAGTGGTAGACGAGTTCATGTGAGTCGAAATAGCATTAGTCGAATGTCCACATTGAGCGAGTGAGCTCCTTGAAAAGGCCGAAATTTCACTTTGTAACATCATATTTAGGTTTGAGCTCCCTTGAGAACCTCAGTAGCAACTCTCAGTCCCAGCTGAGTTGTTATCGAAATGTTGAGATTTTGAACCGCAAGTGGAATAAGGAATGGACGTGCACCCGATTTTCGGGTTAAATCATCCTGTGACATGTTGTTAGAAGTCAAAAAGAGGAAAATACATCATTTTCTATTCAGCTAAAGTTGTCCTGGTTGATTCAAAAAGTACGTTCGTGACGTCACCTACGGACCAGGGTCGCCAACTCAGAAAACACTTCCCGAGTAAAAGACAGGTACAGTTAAGTACGAAATGTCCATAAAAACTCACATAAATTACTTAGATGCAGACATAAGCCCGTTAGGCGGGGCAGAGGCATAAAATGAAATACAATAAACTATCTAAGGTAAGATAAAGGAGAAAAAACTATTTAAAAAACATTGTGAAGCGGGGGGGGGGGGGGGGGGGATTGATATTTCAGGATTGATTCTCATCTGCAAAATGCCTCACAACGGCGGCCATGAACCGGCGTACACCAGTTGGTAAAGCGTTCCAGAGCCTCGCCCCAGCAACCCGAATGATTTATTCATCATGGACGTTCTGTGAGAGCGAATTAGAAGAGCACCTGATCTATTAGATTTATTATTTCCTAATGGTATTACGCAACCTATAAAATCAGGACTAACCAAATTTGTGTAGGTTACCTACCTATGTAATTTTTATTAATTTTCATGATAATTTATTATTTTTGTACATTGTTTGCCGTAGGAGGAAGCAAGAATCCGTCGCGGCAATTCAGAAGGAAATTGCAGAACTTCATCAAGTGGCTGCTTCGGAGAAGAAAATTTCTGATTCGTTGGTCACTGAAATATCCGCTCTGAACGTGAAAGAAAAAAAAACCTCGGAAGAGTTTTCCGCATTCAAATCTGAGTTCGACCGGGAAATGTCGGAACTGTCCAAGTGAGTTGTCCGCGTTGTATTACGCTCCCTCGCTCATTTTCCATTTTTCTTCGTAATTTCTCATCTCTTTCCTTTTCAGAACGTCAGCGGCCCTCCTGGCGAACATCGCAACCGCCCGTGACGGGCTCGCAGCCGAAGAAAGAGCCGTCGAGTCGGTTAAGAAAGCCCAATCCGAAGAAGTGGCCAAGTACCAAGCGTTCGTCGAGCGAGCGAAGGAAGTAAGTTCAAAAATGTCTTCGCCTCGTTGCGAAACTCCCGCCGCACACGAAAAACACTAATTTAATCTGTTTAGTTGATGCGCAACTCCGGCTAAGCAACACAAGGATGAGCTGATCACGATTTCTCTCCGAACGAAGATCCCAATTATAGCATGTTCGTACCGGCTGGTGCGCCATCGATGTGATTTGTAAATTTTGAACTTTTTTAAATGTATGGTATTTTAATAGTTAATTAATCAAATAAATTAGTATTGCAATGTTATAACTAGGGCTCGGATTTGAGTATATTTGCATTTTTTCCCCTGTGAAGTTAACATTTACGGAAGCCTTTCGGTAGGTAGTATTTTCACTTCTCTGGGCCAGCAAAAATTAAATTTATCGAGCACATAATTGCATAAAACTGCGGTCTTCAGAATATACTCATGTAAATGCATATTCTAGGTTTAGTCCGAGTTTGTTTTTCTTCAAATTTCCACTGAATTTGAGCGGTCTGAGGTTCGAAAAGCGCATATTAAGGGGAAACGTTCCTTGAATTTTATCCTGTAAAATGGGGTAAAAACTTGAATAACTGGCGGAAAGCCGGGAATGATTTTGATCGCTTCTATTACGCCCAGATGTGAGGTATAGGACATTCTTCTGTAATGGTACTATTTCATTTCCAGCCACATGGTCATAAGGGTGTTTTCTTCTTCTTCTTATTATTATTATTATTATTAAACTTTGCACAGTTCAAGTTATTGCATAATTTAATTCCGTTGATTAATTTGTGGATTTTTTACATTTCATACATTTTAAATAAGCACTTAATTCTATGGACTTATAGGGAGGTTGAAAGACTAGAATTTGACTGAAAATGCCGTTTCGTTGTCTAGTTTTTGTTCGTCAGTTTTCTGTTTGTCGCGTGCAGAGTTAATTACGGCTTTGTTTCGAGGTATCGACGTAAACTGTAGCAGAGGTTGGCAACACTGGAGTCTTCTCCTCGAGCGCCATCTTCCATCCGTTGACTCCAACGCTCACGTCCGGGCGCACGTCCCCGTCTTCCGCTCGCACGTCAGCCCTTCACCACACTCGCAGAGCGACATGTAGACGAGGGCGGGCTCTCCGGTCGGCCAGGCGGTCGTCATGGTCGGGACGTTGTGCGGCCGACAGGGTTCACCCTCCTTACGCAGTTTGGTGCAAGTTGGGGTCGCGTACCGGACCATACCTGCAATCATTCATTGAGACAATTCATGACCAAAAAGAGGGCGAGTGAAGTGGATTTAAAAGCAAAAATGCCTAAGTTTGCCGCAAATCCTAATGCAGGTTTTTAAAATGTTGTGAGGGTTGTTCTCTGCTGCATAATATATAAAGATCGATCCACACATTTCAGTGATATCAGTGAATCCGTGCCCATCAATGCATCAACGATAAATAATTTATCATTGTCCACACACCAGCGTTGCATGCCGCAAGGATTCACTGAAACACTGAAATGTGTGGATCGACCTTTATTCTCAGTGTGCAGCTTCGAAATCCTGGAGGATATTATGCTAAAAACCGCGATATTTTGGGACTTTTTTCAGTTTTTGCTCCATAGCTCTTAAAGTATGCGTTCTAGCGGGAAGCCCACTATTGCCTTTTTTAAACTAGATAAAATACAGATACCACAGTTTAACTGCAGGCCATTAAGTCTAATAGTTTTCGAAATACAGCTCCCCTTCCCGTTTTCTACGGGAGAGGTTTTTGAAGGGTTTTGGCTATAGGTTCGAGATAGTTGTCGTTTTCGAAGTATTTTGGGGAGCCTCAGAACGATCTGATTTCACCGTGTGGATCTATGGGGGCTTTCACGGGGTTACAAATGGACTTTTGAAGGATCCCTGGAGCTCAAAATTTGGACCTATTTAGTTGGGTGCCGTTTTCCGAGTTATTTTGGACGCATTCTCTATTTTTCGAGGTCCCACTACTGCCCAAACATTGTAAGGAAAACTTTTTTTAAATTTCCCAACACTTTTCAGAATTAATTTTTGCACAAGTAACCTATAGGTACCTATCAAAGAATAATTAACCGTTGTGTAAAATTTGCAGCGTTTTACAGAGTAAGGGCCTCAATAGGGTGTTGAGGTCCTGAAAATGTGTAGCTCATTTAAATGTAGAATGTGTTCAGAGAAGTGTAAACTATGTTCTGGTTCTGGAGAATAAAGCAGGGATGATATAATTACCTAATTATTAATCAGGTGGTCAGGGAGAAGGCGCATTGGCTACCACAATATTCAGTCCCTCAACAGTAAAATTTATTTTATTTTATTTTTTTTTCAATTTTTTTTATTTTTGTTTTATTTATTTACCTATTTATTTTTTTAAGTTTCTTGTGATTGAAGAACACTAGGACCTTAGCATGCTGCGAAAAATTTTGTCAAAAATGTAACGTTCTTTTGGACGTAAAATGTTTAGTTCTTCTAAAAAGGATTCTCGAATTTCGCTACTTTCGGAGAATCGCCCATTTATAACATAAACAGTAACGTCATGAGGGCAATATTTTTTTCCTCGAGTTTTTTCTAGTCCAGTGAGGGGCCAAGTTGAGAATGTGTTATCACCCGAAATTGCATTTAGATCCTTTTTTCAGTGTTATTTGGTAAATGACCTAAGCGGCCTAACATGACGGGGTGCTAATTAGTTGGTAAATCACATTAGCTGCACGTTTTATGCATAACATCGTCATGGTCTTCAACGGGATTCGGACTCGTGGCCTCAAAAGAATGCAGCGCGACCTGACTAGCGCCAAAACCACCCGGCTGGAGTTATTTGAAAAAAAAAAAAAAAAAAAATCTGTAATCATGTCCATTCCTCATTATAAACGCATTTGCCCAACTCCACAGCGTTTTTGGCCCGGAACCGAACAATTTTTTAAAAGTTGGCCCAAAATCAACGCTTCTACAGCGTCAAAACGAAGCGCCGAATACACTTTAACTTATTATTTTCAATCATTTTGTAGTGATCTAAATCCAATAAATCGATTTAACGGTCACGAATAACTTCAAAAACGACCCCTCTCTTGACTCCCCGGCCAAAGCTTGTTCATACTATCAAAACTATTAACTGGGATTTTACAATATTATAATAAATAAAAAACCTTCTGTAGGATTCAATGTAAACTTCATGTCTTAATTGGCTTGATAGGGTATGTGGATTACTACGTTCAATAATCCCAAATTTGCAGCGGTAAAAAAAAATTAATTTTAATTTATTTAATGTATATTTATTTTATTTTATATAGGTAGGTATATTTAATTATTCATTTTAATTATTATTTTTATTATAATATAATTAAAATATTATTTTAATTTTTTTGTGTGTGATAGAACCAGCTGCGCAGCTTTGCTATTAGTTAACTAATTTTGTCTACTAGATGACAACAAATTGTGCTCAAAGTGTCAAACGACTCTGAAAAGAGAATTTCATACTCACTCAGCATGCAGCATTCGTCCTGTGCGCAGTCTGCCGTCGAACCGCATTTTCCACTGACGTCACTCGACACCATTTGGATCACCAAAACCAACACCAACGCGACGGTTACGGACATCTCGGGTAAACAATTTTGTCCAACACTTTAGCGTCACTTCGCCGACTGTGTAATTGTAAACGGTCTCCTCCTTTTAAATGATCAAACTCCCCCACTCGCATATCGTCCAAGGTGACATTGTATCGCGGTGATGGGAGAGTAACCTGGAAATACCTGAATGTCGTCCGGTAGCGGTTGCATCTTTTTGAATGAAATTCTCTTCAAAAGCATCCTTGAGGGCTGGCGGAGATTCTGGGATGATTCAACGATACCCGAACCGTTGAGCAACCATTCGAACACAAACCGGCGGACGTCCGGGTTGAGATATTGTTGAAAAACATTGCAAATTGGTTACGTTTGGGTTTGTTATTCCTAACAATCTAATGTTATTGTAGAGCAATTTGGGACCCCCATAATTCGATTCGACGTTCATACTCACTTTGAAAAAGGCACCTAACTCCCTTGCTGAAATCCTCTAACCATCAGGTTCTGTAGCCCCACGTATTGAGGCGATCGGGCGGGAAACCTTGTGGGACCAACTAGAAGCTGAACTGAGTATTTTGTCTGAATTTGCCATGTAAGTATGAAGAAACTCTAAATAATAGGACTAGGGCTGAACCCTCAGGAATTTGGTAGTTCCTTTCGGTACATAAAAGATCGGTTGAAGCGATGTTTTGACAGGAAGACGAATGAGATTTCGTTTCCCGAGTGATTTTGGACCCATAATCCATTTTTCGGGTGTCCACTTCGTCCCCAAACTTGTCCAAAATTTAAAAAAAAGAAAAGTTTAGTAGGTAAAGAAACTCTTTAAAAATGTTTTGGAAAATCTCTAAACTGCGGCAAACTTGTCGGGCGTCGCCTGTCTCGTCTCAACTTAATTGCAACGCCTAATTAGAGAGTTAATACCTAGGCATGACTCGTCTCAACGACCTGACGGGTATAGCACGACTCGTCTCAAGGGAAAGGAGTACTGTAGAAGTAACAGTTCCAATAAGTTGTGAAATTCAAGCAAAACCTTTAAAAAAATTGGTAATGAGGGGTGGGCGGAGTGGAACGATTTGGTAAGGTGACTGAGGAACGATTCACATGCGTTCGTTGTTCGGGTCAAATCAGCATTTTCATCAGACCACATATTTACTAGGAGAGAATTGAGACTCCTGTGTGACGTACCTCTCCGTCTGATAGTCCGCCAATTTGCGCACAGGGCTTAAATTAACTACACTGTTCTAACACTATTAGGCTAAAGCCTGATCAGTGTACTGCTTTAACATCTGATGGATATAAAAATAATAAACCGAAAAACCATTTCAGCCACGCCCCTACTTCATCTTTATTTTTGTATTGTGTACTTAGGCCAAGGTTTTGAATTTTTTTTCCATGGTGCACCAAGCACTAGCTATATGGAACCTACACCCAACAATCGAACTGAGTGGCCATGAATTGCCACTTCCAAGTCTACCACCGAGATTCACCACAACTCAACTCACGGTACTTGTTGAACTTGAAATTGTTCAAAACTAGCAACGTGTGCCCTCGTTGGCTTACTATTTCACGGAGGAACATGGTGACGGACAGCTCGTGGAACGGAGACGAGTCAGGCTGTTACTATTTGTGGACACAATAAGGGAAAAGATGAGACGAGTAGGGCGACCATTATGAACCAATAAAATAAATACGGAGACGAGAAAGGTTGTCTACGACAGAAATGGATTATTTTGGAGACGAGACGGGAATCACCCAACTTGTCAAAAAATGGCGATTGAAAAAACGTTGCAAAATATTTAATATTACACAATGGTTTATTCATTGTACCTACATATATTATTACAAATTTTGTTTCAAAGAATTACAAACGCTTGCGTAAAATGCAGCGTTTTTTGCTCACGAGCCACAGCCTTTTTGGAACTCGGCCTGTTGCCAACACCTGTGGCGCTTAGCCGTGCTGTGATCTCTGGGTCGCTAGGGACTTATATCGCGGTCGTGGCACTTGGACCATTTGGCAGATTGATGGCAATAAGTCCTAATTTTTAGTTCGTAGACTGTTTAGAAGTTATTGCCTCGATTTCGAGATTTTTGGCATGTTATAACATAACATAAATGAATTATTATCAACACCCTGTAAAACTTTCTTATTTTTTCCGGTATCGTTATTATGTGGTTTTATTCAAATAATGGTAGAATCGGTGTTATATCGATATTTGATCAGTGATCGATTTTTTTTGCCGATAAGTACCTATACATGTATACTATACATAGAACTATGTACAGAAGTAGGTATCGATACGTTTGAGTTTCGTGCCGTCCCGATTCACACCACTGTATGTGTGGGATGACGGGAGAAGAAGGCATAATATGGTAGGTCACTTGTACCAGCTCTAGAGCAGGTATTACTACTGGTAGTACTACGGTGCGGACTGTCGTTCCACGAAAGTGGAAACAGCTGTAGTTTAGGAAACAGTTTCTCATTCCAGTCGTCCTGTCTTGCATACACGAACCGTTCGATTAAGTCGCTCAACCAGGCCACCAAGGCTGGGGATGAAGGGTTGTCGTCCTGGTCTTGTGCGTAGGTACCTAGCAAGCCATTTACATCTGCCAGTAACTTGGACTCGACACTCCGACCTTGATCCGTGTGAATTTCGTACGGTACACCGTACTTGCAGACTAAAGGTTCTACTAGTGCAGGCTTCTTGGTTTGGAATTGCAACCACTTCTGGCCTCTTCGTGAAGATGTCTGAGATAGCTAAGATGTATCTATTGCCCCGTTTTGTGCCTGAAAATGCGCCCACTCAGTCCATGCCAATACGTTGGAAAGGACCCCCTGTCTGAACCTGCTTAAGTGGTGCCTTTTGTGTCTTCCCAGGGCCCTTAAAGTTCCTACCCACATCGTACGCACGTCCTGCACCAGGCTTCATCCCTGGCCAATTGTAATGACGCAGCCTGTAAAACTTTCCGGTAGTAAATGTAATACACAACGTCTTCCAAAATCCGAAATGACCTCCAGCAGGAGAGCTGTGACATTTTGACATGATTTCTTGAATCGCAAGCGCAGGTACAACCCACAGTGGGGCAGATCACGAATCTAGCAGGACAAAAGCCGAGGAGCTGGTTTATCGATCTTGTAATATTTCCCCACAACCAAATCAGTAGGTACGTAAAGGTGAGGGAACTTATATAACTTTATTTTCTAAAAATCTCATATCAAGCGTGCTTGCAGGAACCTTTCTACGATAGGTATATTCGAAATAAATTAATAAAATACTTCATCTGGTACCTAGAACAAATTTAGGGGAAGACCCTACAATAGGGGCATATCGCTATAGTCGCTATATGTTATAAGACCTCAATCGTTACAACTGCTGCTTTCTTCCACTTCTTTTCGCTCAGTATCAAGTGGCGGTAAAAGTAACTGCTCAAATTTATCTCTGAAAGACTCATCTCGTACTGGCGGGGTTGTAAAGGAGCTAATTAAAGGTTCCGACGAAATTAGCAGGTTGTTCATTACGTCTGTCTTGGAGGCTGTGAGATATTTTTCGGGGGATATTCTCCCTAAACTGGTTAATTTCTTTGTGCTGGCTTTCTTGCACGTCCCCAGCGAGTTGCCCTTTTTTTCCCACTTTCCAGCTCTTCTCAATTTTTGCTGGGCAGCAAAATAAAGTTCATCAAGGGACTTTTCTTCCAATAGTGAAGACACCAGAACCATTTTTGATGTTTACTTCCTAGAACACATACTTACCTACGAGTACCTACCAAAAATAAAAATTAACTACACCACCTTTTTGCACAAGTGACACCCTTTTGGGTCTCTAATGACTGGCCTATTTGTAAACATCTGAGTTGACAGCTTCCCAACACCAAGAAGAAGGAATCAAAAAATGAAATTTAACACAAATTTTAGTTTATTTAACTTAAAAAGTTCATATTTACATAGAAAAATATTCGTCAGTCGATTTCGTTACGTTTAATTTACTCCTTAAAACTACATACCTACTGCTCGCCTACTGCTTCCACTAACAAAATGTGCATTTAATACATTATACGACCAGATGCAACTAAAGTACTGGAATCGAACTGTCAAATGTACCAACATAATCACACAAAAGTACAAACTATCTTACGTCTAATTTTGGAATTTTGCGTTTGAAAGTAGCCGACTAGTATTTTGAACAAAATGTACAGTTTGAGACCGTTAAAAATCGTGTCTACCTACATCAAGAAAAAGCAACGGTTTCGTATATAAATATATTCACGAGTAAAGGACTTGAATAAATAATATGAAATACTCATTTTTCGTGGGGTTTGTAAAGCTGTGGCTTTACGGGAGAATATGTACACGTTATGAGGGTTTATTTCGGATGTTTGATAGGCAACGTTTGAAGGTTTTTCTAATCCAAGGTTGAATGAGATCAAACTCCTCGCTGATGGTGGTGACTAATTTGGGACGGTATTTGTGATAGATAAGAGGTGACACGTGGCATATGCTGGGGGGTCGAATCAATCATTAGGAGTCTTCACGGTTGGGCCGATTGCCTTTGTGTTATCAATCGTGCTGCCTTTGCTTACCGTGTGGGGCGAGGTGAGGTTATGATTACAACCCCGTTATCCTGTTAAATGACAAAACAAAATGGCCTCACCTTCAGCTGTTTAGCCATAAGTTAGGAGCAGTTAAGCTGGGTTCACATGGCGTAAAAAACTCTTGCGAAACGTGTGCGTTCGGCGATCTGATTGGCTGATCAGTTTTCCCGCACAGATTTCGCCTTTTTTTTTTACGCCATGTGAACCCAGCTTTAGAGGTAAAGAGTTGAATTGCCTTTCACTATGTCTTTCAAATCACGATTTCCTTGCTTATTCCTGATAAAACGTTTAACACACCTCATCAAGTGCCTCAAGTCCACAATATGCCGAATGAAACCAGGTGGTTCCAACGGTTGAAATCAGGAAAATGCAAATTGAAAGAGACGGAGCAGCTGAATCACCGTTGTACATCAAACTGTAGCCAATTGGCACGTCCACAGTGTGGCCTTGGCTTCAACTTGACGTGTGGCCTTGGCTTCTTCTTTTGGTTTTGGGTTAGATTTGGCTTTTAGCATGGTAGCAAGGCCAAGCGTGGGATGGTTTAGCTTTTAGCAAAGCATGGCCAAGCTTGGGATGGTAAGGATGAGGCTGGCAAGGCCGAGAGCAGGATGGTTTGGCATTTGACAAGGCCATCCATGGGATGGCAAGGCAAGGCTAATAGGCCAATAGGTCAAAGTAGAATCGTGCCGTGCACAGTGTGGACGCACCTTCATGATCCAAAAAATAACAAACTTGTCTACTGCCGACGTTTAACAAGCTCGACCATGAAGACCCCTTAGTGGAACAGGAGGAGTATTGAGGCGGGAACAAACGATGTATTCTGTTGGTTCTCAATAGTTGTTGTAGTCCACGTTTTGATCCAAGTAGTTGTCGATGTTGTCAGCACTGTCGGTGCAAGTGGCCGACGACGAACACGTCAAATGGCCCATGCAGGGGCACATGGTGTAGTAGACGTTGGTCAGGTTGATGGCGTTGCCATCCGGGTAAACGACGGTCGTCGAGAAGGCGTCGTGAGACGGGCGGCAGGGCTCCTCAAGGTCCAACAACCGCCTGCAGACGGGGATAGTGAACCGGCCCAAACCTACGACAGAATTATTTCGTCAAAAAAATTGCCAATATTTGGTTTTGCTCTTAGTGAACCAGCGTACTCACCAATCGTGCAGCACTCGTCTTTCCCACAGTCGGAAGAATCCATGCACTCGATGTACGGCGGCGGAGTCGGGTTGGCCACAGCAGCCACAACCACCACGACCAAACACACCACGATTTTATCCATTGTCCGAACACTGACAGCTCCTGCGAAAAACCGACAAATGAAACGATTCAGCTTCCAACGCCAGTTTATAACGACCCCCTATCTGTACAAATTTCATTACAATTATCACTCCCACCTCTCACCGTTCAGATCACGCCAGACGACCTCACAACTGCCCTTTGGAAGTTTTTTCTCCCCTCATAAATCTCCCTCTTATCTCCTCCCGGCCAATTGTTTCAATTTATTTCAGTGAGCTAATCGGACTGGATAATTGTGATTCTTTGAAATTCTCTTACGCAAATCCACGAAGATTTACTATTAAAACCTTTTGGCAAAACAGCGTTTTTTCTCCTTGCAAATTACGTCGTTTTATATCAGAAATACACCTAACAACACGCTTTACTGAAATAACGTCAATCCTTTTCTAGTTCAGACGCACAAAGGGTATTGACTTCATGGGGGAATTTATATATTCTGCTAAATCTTGATAATCACGTTTTAACCCCCCCCCCCCCCCCCCCAAAAAAAAAGACTCGCGTTGAACCTGAACGAGGAAATGAGTCCGTCGAATTCACAAGCTGGTAAGAGCGTCGATTGTTCTCTGAAAGTCGTAAAAGTTGCCGAGAAACGGGCAAGAGTCCATAATTGGAAGACGGTAAAGCCTTAAGAGGACCCGAAAAGAACTACCTAACGGAGAAGAGTGAATTCAACGAGGCTGTGGAAGAGTAGAAGAACGGGCTTCGTGAAGAGAGCCAAATCGGAAATTGTAAGGCAACGAGCAGAATTGGAAATCACCCAGTAAACTGGATCCGCTGATCAGGGGCCTCAGGCAATGACGTGTAACAACGTATCACGCCTAAAAAAAAAACTTTTGGTTTATTATTCTTGGAATTATACGCCTATGTAATCGCGACAGAGGTAGAAAATTCTGAACGGCCTCAAAATTTGACATAATCCGTTTCAAGATTTGGAGATCCCAAAAACGAAATGTACGTCCGTCGTCCGAGCCGTTTTGGGCAGTAGGAATTTCTTTTAAATCTGAAATTTAACAAAATACTCGGTTTACCTTAATATATTTTACGATAACCTCGAGGTTTACTATATTATAGTTGTGCCCGCAAGGTTTTCAGCCCGATCGCCCAAACCCCTTAAGGCTGCGGGAGAGGTTTTTGAAAGTTTTTGGCTATGGGGTACGTGTCGTTTTTGAAGTATTTTTGAACGTAGGTAGAATCCATTTTTAGGGGGCCCCGGAGCGATCCAATTCCACCGAGAGAATCTATAGGGCAATGAATTGTGCTTTTGAAGGACCGATATCAAAAGGTCGAGTGAGGGGTCGTTTTCCGAGTAATTTTGGACGTATAATTGCTGGGGGTCACACATCTGGCCAAACAATGTAAGTTGGGGGATGTGCAAAAACTGGGCAAGTGCATAAGTGGGATGTAAAAATACCTACTACAGAACAATTTCCACTAGATGGCCATCCAGTGTCTACATTTGAAACTATATTCGTGACATCACTTGTCCGACAAATGGTGACAACGCAAATGTTAATCTGGGTGGTAGGTTGTGAAGTAGGTGCCATTTCTCTCAGCTGCCAAGTGCAGAGCTCCATTTTTAAAACGGCGTTTTTTTTCGTTTTCCATCCTTTAAAAGTAGTAGTAACTTCTGAACCAATAAACAACAAGAACTGTTGTTCTTCACTCCTTCAATTGAAATTCAGTGTTGTCTTTTTCTAACAGTGAGTTTGGCCCAACCATGCATTTCAAGAAGGGGCATGTAATTTGGGAAAGTGGGTGATACCATGGCCTTCTCCCCTGGAGTAAGTCATATCACGTGCTTACCCCCTGTAGGTTTTCAACTGAACTAGGTAGTTGCCGTTTTTGTTAGTAAACACCTCATTTTCCATGTAAACCACGATGTTTTGGTTTTTAAAATATTAGCAGTCTAATCGATTTCCGTTTTTGCACTAACCTTGGTAGAACAGAATAAGTGTTCCAAAGATTGAACAGGCCGGTTATGCACTTACCCCATTCTGATGGGCCGTCTGCGTGAGTGGGACTTGTACACCACTTTGGTCATAATGCTCGCAATTGACAAGGCTACGAAAAATCAATCTACAAAAAAAGGGATTCAAAGGTATCCAGAGCAAAAATAAAAATTGACGTAACACCAATGGGTTTTGTTGAAGTTGAACTTTTCAAACTACACCACGCACTTTCCCAACCTTACCTTGCAGAAAAGCTTTTTCTCTTACCTACCTTTTTGTTTGAAAATAATTTATTGTTGACAGAATTAATTTTTCCACAATTTTTCTACATCAAAGAATGATACACCTTTGCGTAAAGTTCGCTGCGTTTCCGGGGCGTAATTCCGGACTTCCGACCTTTTAAAAGGTAAACCAGGATTTTCAAAAGCGATTTCTACCACTTTAGGGATCGCATTCGCCTAACGATTTTATTGAAAATGAAGAAAAAGTAAAATGGCGTTTTTTCTTTTTTGTTGTACGTACGCCCTTTAAAAATTTAAAAAATATTCAAACGCAGGTTCACGCAGTAGCAAATAGGGCATTGAGGCGAATTCCATAATATTTACGTCTTGAAACGAAAAGATTCAGCCTCTGATAAGATCAGTGACTCCTCATATATTAATTTCCCTCAATGCACTAGCAAAATCCACTTTTTCCTCCTTGACTGTGGCAATGGTGAACTAAAACAAATGTTGTGCAGTGAATTTGATACATCTGCCCTTTGTTTCTCAATCTTCATTTAGAGGTCAAGCAAGGTGTAGCAACACTTGCTAAGTCTTCCCCAACTGTTGCGCTATAAAGCCTTCATTCGGTGTAAAAAAAAGTCAGATCCGCGTAGATTCGTTAAGAGTTCGGGGATTTCCGCGAAGAAGACTCGGAAACCATTTAGTGAGTCAGAACTTCACGAGGGTCGGCCTTGACGGAGCTTCGGGTACGATATAGCTATTCTTAGGTCGTAATTACCTTCGACTCACTCCATGAAAATTATCATTGGAGGAATTGAAGCAGCCGAATGGTTGAAATCGTTCATTAAATAAATTGTAACACGTTGACATTGGGATTAAAATGACACGTCAAACTACGTAACGTCAGATCCAAATCTCACATTCCAGGATCATTCCAATTTGAAAGGTAAGTTTCAGTAGAAAGCTGACTGTATCAAACGACATGTGGCGTCTTTATGATAAACACAATGTCAAATGAAGGAGATAAAACAAGAATTGAAAATAAGGGGAATGTTTCCACACCATCCGCAACAACAGCGAACGGTGCTTCTTCGCGCTAGATCGAGAGCGACCACTCACCAGGGCTCAAAACTCAAGACAACTTTACCACAAGGGTAGAGGAGGTTGCTGAAAATTATGGTACTGTTCTTGGCCCACGAGAGAAGTTCCTGCCAACAGAGGAACCTCCTGGAATGTTGCGACCGGACTGCTTGGTTTCACGTGAACAGTGATGGGCCAGCCTGTGAAGCAACGAGAAATGCAGGAGCAGGAGTTTTCTTGTCTGCTTTTCAATTATCCGCCCCGGTTAGAGCAGTGGTCACAAGCTTTGATGACGAGGTGAGAGCTAAGGAGCTGGCGGTGGAGGAGAGCTCCAAACTGGACCTCTCAAGAATTCTGCTGTTTGTGGATTCCCATGCTACTATTATGGCAGTTCTTCTTCCAGCAGTGCATGGTGATAAGAAGCTGTGGAAGGAAATTAGATGATTTGCTGCAGAGAGGTGTTCATTTGACTCTACAGTGGTTTCCTTCACAAAGCGGCATAATTGGTAACGAGGCTGCTGACCAACAGCTCTACAAGCAGGGTTCTTCTCATCCCCAAATTGCCACTCCCCTCCCCTTGCCAACATCGAAACGAGAAATTAGGCGCTGCATTCTCTCTTCCCTGTGTCGGGAGCAAGGCACAAAACCTGCAGGGTATACCCTACCTTTCTATAGAAGTGGGAAAGTCTGACGAACGGTCGAATACCAGCAGATCTACCAAGGAATCATGGAGTTCCATGCTTCCGACTTCCAACTGGACACGACTTCTTGCAGAAGCATATGGATCGTATTGGAGTCATACCCCTGTTCATTGCCTTTGTAATGCTGGAGAACTGGATGGTGAACATCTGGACAGCTGCACAGCACTGGAGGATGTGCGACGCTCCTTGAACACGGAAACAAATCCTTTCCATAGAAAATCACGATTACATTGTTCTGCTAGAGATCGCAGGGCTGACGTCTGAACCGATCTGACGTAATAAAAATAAATAAGCAACGCGCTTGAGAACGAGTTGCTCCTTCTGGAGCGAAGATATTGCGTCAGAATCTTTGACCTCAACGACCTGGCTTGGCGAAGTTGTTCACCATATCAAGGTAGGGAGCCTTTGGTGGGGACAAGGCGCTCGCATGAGCCCAGGCTGAGTGAGGAAACTATTGGAGGCCTCCAATAGAGAGTTTCTTCTCGACGAGGAGACGACGGCGGCTGAGATGGCGTTGGGCAGAGTAGGTGAACAGAGATGCTCGTTCTAGGCTCGGAATAGCGGACTGGAAAGCACCAGCAAAAAACTGACATGAATGAAGAAGGCTGACGTGCCAAGAAGAAGACGAAGAAGAAGAAGATTAGCGAAGGCCCGGACTGTGTCCACTTTTCCGGCATTTTCAACAGAATTATACGGTATTTGTCTTGGGCGAAGTCCCCTCAGCGGCGCTCCTGTTGGCAACCCTGCCCACTCGAAGGGAACAAAATCGCCTCAATCAGCGCCACGCTTTTTACGAGCGCCATTCCCAACATTGAACCAACCTGGGTCATTACCTTGGGCCCGAGCATAATTGCTCAATTGGGGAGATCGTCCAAAACAGGCACTGTCCGGACTCTCGAGGGCCAGAGAAAAAATGAATGTGACTGTAGCTGGCACTGATAAAAATCCCGCTGATGACGAGCTGTTCTTGACCTCCGGGGGTTTCTTTTATCGAGAAGAAAAACGAGCTCTGCGCCTCAGGGCACAATATTGATTTATGAAATGAGAGCCACTGAAAAAGTTCGAGTGAAATAAACACGACCGGAAGCTAAATGAGCGATTGAGTACAAAATCTAATAATGAGGTAAAATTAGGAATCGGGAGTCAATGTCGAGACATTCAAAACGAAAAGATCAAAAGAAGATCGTTTGAAAAATCGATTAATCAACTGTACCTTAAAAATCCCACGATTTTTAGCCCCATAGAGCCCCACGGTGTGGTCAGATGGGTCTGAGACCTCTATGTATAGAAAGTGTTTTTGGATGTAAAATCCATGTATATATTATATACTAGTATATATCCGAAAACACTTTCTATACATAGATATTTGTGTAAGATTCTCGCACACTCTCATCTTATATTTGTTGTCAGTAGCACGTGCCCTAAACTATCGTTGTATTGTTATACCTAATTGTTTGGTCGACCGTTGGAATTTTATCGAGTTGTTGTGGAGTGTTATTAAGGACGGTCCGGACTGATAAGTTTTGTATTGCACACGTGTTCGTTAACTTATTTTTGGTTAGAATCGACATAGTTTTCGATTTTCAATTAATAAAATTTGAGCATCGATTCTAAAGTGTTTTTTCGGTTTGTGAAAGCCAACCCCCAGTCTTACACATTGATTTTACTTCCAAAAACACCTATGAAAACGACACCCGGTTCGACCACCTGGCCAAAGCCCTTCACTCGTAGCCTCATAGAAGTCTCATCTGTACCCACTGTATTGTCAGATGAGTTTCGGTCCCCCATGAATTGATTCTACGACCAAAACTACTTCGAAAATGACACCTCATTCTACGGTGAAGCCCTCCAAAGTCCCCATAGGACCCTCATCAACCGCCACAATGCAGGCAGACGGGTTTAAGTCGCCTATAAGTGGATAATACGTCCAAAACTACTTCGAAAACGACACCCAATTCGACCTCCTAGCGGCAGCCCTTCAAAGTCCCCATTTATAGCCATGTAAAAGCCTTATTTCCCCATTGTATTGTCAGATGAGTTTCAGATCCCCATAAGTAGAGGCTACGTCAAAAATCCTTCGAAAACGATACCTCATTCGACCTCCTTTTGTAGCCCCATAAAAGCATCATCAACCCCCACAGTCCAGTCCGCCAGGTCTGAGAGCCCCACAATTCGATTCTACGTCCAAAACAACTTCGAAATCGACATCCTATTCGACCTTCTGGTTGAAATGCTTCAAATCCCCACAATGACGTCGGAAGGGTCTGAGACCCATTTAAATGAATTCAACGACAAAAATACTTCAAAAACGACACCCTATTCGACCTTCTGGCCAAATTCCTTCTTAGTCCAAGTCTAATAGTCCAGTTGTCTTAGACTCGAGTCAAAATACGGGATCAGTTTATCGTAATGACCTAATTATTAGGTAATTAGCTACAATAGACGACAAAATAGTTTGTTATTCTTAGTTTGAAGATTGGAACTATTATAATTAACTACCAGATAACGGGAATGATAAAAAGTTGACGTCTAGAAGGACGTGACACTTGAGGACGTACTGGGGGAATTTCCCAACTTGAGGCACTTGTTCGGTCCACCTCCAGCGACTTACCTCGTCCTGTTGCGGAGGTTGATGATCCCGTGTGGACTGAACAGTGGAGAAGTCAGATCCTGACTGGCGTCGGCTCCGGTGCAGCTCTTGTAGTCAACCAGGACGTTGGGGGGGTGTCAAGGGCGTCCTCCTTGACATTGGGGGATGACACAGGGGATGATCACCGGCGGGAGACGTGACGAGCCCGAGTTCCCTTCACTGACGTTCGCCGAAATGTTTTCTGCGCCGTCAATCCCCGGGAATGCCAGGAAGTGAACTTCTGAAGAAAAGTTGCGAAACGCCCTCCCTAAAAGTTCACGTTGCACCGAGTATCAACTCGAGTCAAATACCTTCTCTGTGAGGTTCTGAGTCAAAAAGGTCAAAGACCGTCCCCTTGAAAAAAGCCCGAAGGTCGCCACCTGGGAGTTTAGTCACCCTAGGAGGTTCGCCGGCCGCCAAATCCGGAAATCCGTCGGCTGTGAGTGTATTTCTATCTATTGGCCGCACAGTAAGATTTTGTTCATTTTCACTGGAAATATCATATCATACATGATCTTATATATAAGATTCGTACCGTAAGAATACATCTTGATACCGACCACCAACAATGATGTTGCCCATCAGTCACTGAGTCACTCACCGTGAAGCAGGTTGAGGCCCAGCAGAAAAAAAGAAAACCCCTATAAATTTTACACAAATGTATATTATTCTTTGATATAAATTATGAAAAAATCGATTCTACTCGTATATCAATAAAAAAAAAATTAATTCAATAATATAAAAGATTTTTTTTTTCTTGTGAAGTTTGTGGTCGAATGTGGGACACCTCGGATTATGCGTCCAAAATTACTCGGAAAACGTCACCTCATTCGACCTTTCTACCAGCCTTCAAAAACCCCATTTGTAGCCCAATTGTAACAATTGGTGCAGTAGCCTTGCTACATTGCTACAATAGGTACCCTCATAGGTGGAAGGGTGAGATCCGATGGTTCTGGGACCCCCAATAATGGGTTTTACGTTCAAAAATACTGCGAAAACTACACCTCACTCGATATCATAGCCGAAATCATCCATTCTAATCTAAAACTTAGACAAGACACTCTGATTCACCCTAGTTGTGAGCGAGCAACTCCTACTACACTTGAGTGTCTCTTGAGAGTCTACGGTTGGGGCTGTGTGAAGGGTTTTGCCAGGGAGTCAGGTGAGGTGTCGTTTTCGGAAAGGTTTTTGACGTGGCCCATTCATTATAGGTATAGCAACTTGCCCAACTACGTTCTGGCATAAAACCACGCCTCAAACCCAAATACCTAACTAACCACAGGGCTCACGACTTTGAAGTGATTACTTTCAATCAAACAGTGAAAACCCATAGTATTGTGGTGATAGCAGTCATAATATTATATTATACCTACAATATTATTGTTTAAATAATCGCGCCGGAACGAGCAAATCGAAATTGATAGACCCGCACGTTATATAATATATAATCATTATATAATCGAACCCGTAGGTGATTATATATTGTAGGTTATAGTATTGTTGTCCTTCTCATAATGTTCAGGCACTATCTAGGTATATATACAGGTATATATAGGTCTAGAACTTTGTGAGAAGGACAACAATACTGATATCAACCACAACTACTTAGTAGGTAACCAGCCTGGTAGGACAAATTTTGTCAACATTCATGTCAACTAAATTTCGGTTGTGGAAGTAGCAAATATATACCTGGTATAAGTATTTTACGATCATAGTTGGTACATAGTACCTAGATAATGTCAACTATCTTCTATGTTTGTTGACGTCAAAATATCCATGTTTTTCAATGAAAGCGGAGAAATTAGGTCAGTTTGACTTTTGGGCTCACGGTATCTCACTAATTAAATGAAATTTTCACGACACAGACTCTGTACAGACTAAACGAGAACAAAAATCACGTATCACCACAGAGCAACAGAGAGCCACAGAGTAGCACGAGCAGGGCAGAGCGTATCACGTATCATGGAAGAAATTTCTCCGATGTCAACATCAAAGTTCAAAAATCTGATACCAAATAAAACTATAGCATTGTTGCCAGTTCGCCTTTTCACAAACGTCTAGCGGGCTAGACTAGCCCCTGAGCCAATCCCCTGAGGTTTCCTGCCGCTAGTGGTTTGTGGCCAGTCAGTAGTTTAATCTGTGTTTGTGGCGCTGCAGTCAGCATGCCCCATTTCCCTCGCATTTTGACATTAAATGTAGAAATTTTCTACATGTTTCCTCTATTCCCTCCTGGAAGCCGAAAGGGGTTTCCTTAATGATGTTGAAATTTTGCTGAAATCCGTGGCGATTGTCGCTTTCCAATAATAGAAGGCAGAGACAGAGTTTAAAGTACGAAATGTCTGTGGCGTGGGAGTATGATTCATCCCCTTTACTGACCCACTACCTATCCAATCAAAAATGAATAAAAACCATTCATTTATACGATCAATTTGACGAATGAATAAAATTTGGTGGGAGATTTATCCGATTCCGCTTTATAATATTGAAAAACGTGTCTATGCAATGATTGAGATGAAACTTCTTTATTGTTCACTTAGTTGGGTTTATAATTCTTTGAAATAAGTTATGTTGTGTGTTTACATTATTCAGAAAATTTTTCGATTATTAAATAATTTATCTATTATTAAATTTTAATATTAGATAAATGCGGGATTTCAACAATCATGTTTCCCATCACAATCCGCCTGGGTCCAAATTTTACCAGCTGTCCAATTCCCTAAAACCGCCCGTTCGGCTGTTTTTCCTGTGACGGGGGACTTGTTTCCAAGTGGAGGCATACAGAGGGGAACATGTGGCAACACTGACTACCACACAAATAGGTTCGTGAAGTGGGGACATTTTGTTCATTTCCTGGTGGGGGGCGCTTCTGTTCGGGCTTCCAACTTGTTTACACGATGGCAACACTGGGCGGCTTGTCATTCTTATCAGTAAACACCTTTAACGGTTGGTTCCACGATATTTCTTGCAAGGTATTTATTGATGATTATTGTTACTATTATGTTATTTTGTTGTCCTCCACCTCCCATTATTGTCAAAAATGAAGTACGCGTCAATGATTACGTAAAAAATGACGTTTTCAGCAACTTTTAATAAGGTTGATTGGACTGTCATTGGTAGCTGATTGCATGGTCTCAACGGATCTTGTGGCATAAAGAATGTTGTGATTGACGACTGAAGTGATTTCATTAGATAGGTATACTTAAATTAAAAGAGGAAAGGTAAGGAGAGTTAACTAGATCGTGAAATTCCCCATTTTAATATATTAATGTTACATAATATTATTAGGTTGGAGTCATTCTTCAAGCATCCTCAACGATTAGGTTTGGGTTTTCCCCACTTGAGGTCGAAGCAATCCGTGAAACGTTTGACGCTGGGGCGAATCCTGAGCTGGCAGACCGGGCAAGCACACAATTGGGTTCCCCCACCCCCTTTCTCACCTTTGCTCATCTCTGAAATCTCCAAGATAAACCTCAAAATCGTCTACACTTTCATAAGCAACTTTCACAATAACCAACAGCTAACTTACAGAAAAACATTACAGATACTCTCTTAAATGTTATGGCGTTCAGCATGACATAAAACATGTTTGGCTAGGAAACAAGTGAAGTTAATAAACCGTTTCAAAATCTCCCTATTTATTATTTCGCTGTGAATCTATTCCAGTCGCAATGTTTACGTTTCCAAATGATTTGAAGCTCATGGAAGCTCTGATATGAGCTTCAGAGGAATCATGCTTGTTTTGCATGCATTGGTCAGATTATTAACGTCGGTATAGCCCGCGTTAATCCACGGATTTTCGGTGTCTGGTTTGGCGAAACAAACAATACCAGTACATCACACTGAGGCATCTGTGAGCCAGCCTTGTCAAGGCTGTCAGCCGCCTCATTTCCCATAATTGGCAGTGTGACGGACACCACTGAAGAGTCACCTGTGTGCTGTAGAACCACAATAGAGTCCATTTCTGAGTTCTCTGAAAGCGTGACTATGGTGACTATGACAATGCAGGCATCCTGACGGCACATCAAGTGCCAACTTCACTGCAAAGACCTCCCCGTCGAAGTTGTTGGAGAAACTTCCAGCTGGAGCTGAGATTTGAAAGTCCGCAGCATACACCCCGGCTCCTGTGCAGCTATTCGCTCCCACGGCCAAGCCATCAGTGAACTCGTGGTTCCAAGTAATGGCCGGTTATCGTATACCCAAATTCTCAAGGAAAATAGCTTAGCGTTCTTGCTGGGATATTACATCATTTTGGACCGGCTCAGTAAGCAATTTTAGAGCAGTAGCCTCACGCCTGGTTTTGAGAAATTCAACATCTACATGTAGCTCCATTGCAGCAATTGGACTGGAATCCGATGCCCCAGTTATCAACCGGAGAGCTATATTTTGTGTCAATCTCAGCTTATCAAGGGTTGTATCACTCGCTGTAATTGCGAGCTCCTCGCCAGTGCCAAGAAGTCCTGCGCAGCACCTCAGCGAGAGCCAGCTAAACGATTCTGCCTGCTTAACCAATTTCTCGACATGGTTTGTCCAGGTCAATCTAAGGTCGAGCTTCACCCCCAAGTAGGTAGCTTCATTAGTTTCTTCTGGCTCCTGGTCACCATACTTGAGGGATACAGTGTGAGGGGCTGTCGAAAGATTGAAGAGTTGGCATATTCTTTTCCGCATCTCATACCAACCATTCTTTCACTAATTCCAGAGCCTGGTTCAGAGCTGAGTTGAGGGTTGGGACACTACTGCTGGTGGCCCAGATCACAAGGTCGTCTGCATAAAGGAGGCAATTAAGCCAAGGGATCGTATGGATGGTGTCAATAATGTTAAATTTAATTATATTAAATAAACAGTGGCTTAAAACTGAGCCCTGGGGAAGTCCGTGGGATATTTTCCTGTAAGAAATCAGGAAGGTATAAGACAGAGGAGGTATGAGCGAAAAACTGAAAAAAGGGCAAACATTTTGATGTTTTTTGGCTGTCATGAAAAACGTATTCCCTGAAAGGCCCGTTGAGGGTCTTGTTTAATGTCATATTATGTATGAATTTTAAATCTTCATTTAACCCCTCCTCCGATCCCCTCCCCTGACTCCTTCTTTCCTCCTCTCTTATTGGTGTCTTTGTTGTTGGCAGGTCTCATCCGCGTGGTAAGCTTTCGGTTCTGGACCCAATTGCCTCTTCAGCATCACGATGGTAGTGGCACCTCCGGAGTCGGCGGCGGACGTGATTTTCGCCATCGAAGGGACGGCCATCAACGGGGCGTATTTGGGGGACATCAGGACGAATTATATCGTTCCGGCTTTGGAGTGAGTTTTGGTTGATTTGCAGTGTTGCCAATCACAACAGCTTTTTCACTAGTGTTATTTATTTTCAGGTTTTTCAATCAAGGAACTCTCGAAGAACGCGAATACGGCTGTGAGGTTTGTGATTTTTCTCTATTAAACGCTAGTCATGTTAGCACGTCGGGAGAAATGGGTAGAGGACGATAGGGTTCAGCCGGAGTCGCAAACAGGGTTCAGCTGTGCTTTGGCCAGGACCGGAAAAAGTATACAATTCTAGAGCCTGTCTCCGCCGTTGCTCTAGGAAGGTGACTGGCCTGGGTGTAAGCTCATAATTTGTGAAGATGAGAGACGGGCTACGAATCAGCCTCCATTGCCGCTAAAATTAATGGCTTGTTCTCCGTCAAAGTCAGTTTCTCATTTGGAGTCTTATATGGCCAACTGCCTTCCATGTTGTTCAACATCTTTGTCTGTGACATGCGCTCAACTCTGAAATACTGGTTGAGTACTCCGTTGACCTGATTTTTGCGGACTCACCAGTTAGAAATAAGCTGAAGGTTCTTCTAGAGTAAGGAGCTTATGCTCTTCCTGGCGTCTGCCAAAGCCTTTCAAAGCCTCTGTGCGTCCTGCTGTATAGCTCGTCTGTCTGGGCTCTCTTATTGTTTTGAATATATGTATTTAAGAAATAAACATCTTACCACACGGTGATTCGGCTCAGAAGCCATAATGCAAATCAATACAATAGATTGGAAATTTCAATTGCCTTTTTTTTAAAGCTCTGAAATTCAAACTTGGGAATCACAATCCCGAAGCAGGAGGGACAAGCCCACCGTCATGGCTAGACGATGGTGGCCCTGCATCCTGACAGGATTTTGACCCCCAACGGCACTGCACTCCTCAAGTGGTCTGATTGTACGCGATTGAACTTCAGATTCGACGCATCCATGTGTTGATGTCCTAAGTCCCTAGGCCAGGTTTTATCTCATACACATGTCAACATGAGATAGAGCCGCCGGAATTGCATGTTTTGCCACTTTTTAGCGCAACCTTTTTCCAAAAAATGGAAAGGTGCGCTCACCTCTTCGACATGTATGTTTTTTTTTTTTTTTGTGTACAGAGCATCACGCCCGAGCGGCTCAACAGATTTTCATGAGGGTGGTCTCATTGTCATCAGCGAGTTCGGGGGGTGGTTATAGGCTACCTTGATTTTTCCTCCCTCATCCCCTTCATCGGTTTTCGGGAGGTCCTTCACGACGAAAGTTGTTTATCTCTGATGTGTAACTAAGGAGGCCTCAAAAGCGGGACGAAAGTTTTTGTCCGATTTCTTTGGTACAAGGGTCTATGGAATGAGCTTTTCAGGCTGATTCCAACGACTCCAAAACGATTTTTGCAGCCTGAGCCGTTCGTTACCTCTGATCGGCATAAGGTTTTATTACGCATCGGTCGTTAGGGTGCAGTTGTTTACGTAATGAGCATCACGTGGATGTGTTGTGTGGCATAGTTTGGTCGCTAGATACCTACTGTTTCTTAGTTTCTCTCGCTCATTAAATATATCGTAATAACAAAAAGGTTGCGCTCATCTATTCAATTCAATTGATGGCTTGTTATTATTGTATTTGTCTGGAAGTTCAACGAGAACTGTGAAAAGGAAAAGGACAAAAAACCTTATTATAGACAGTCTCGAACTCTAGACCCCTGAGTGTGGACCTGGCATTATAACCACTTCACCATCGACGGCCCCCCAGATTTCAACTGGCTAGTAAACTATCATTTTAGAGATGAGTAGCTTTTGACATAATTAGGTGAACTATGTTCTTTTAGTTCATTATTCTTGGAATAATACGCCCATGTAATCGCGACGGAGGTCGACAATTCTGATCGGCCTCAAAATTGGACATTATACGTTTCAAGATGTGTAGTTTTCAAAAACGAAATGTCAGGCCGCCGTCCGAGCTATTTTGGGCAGTAGGGACTTTTTTTTTTTTAAATTGGAAATTTTGACAAAATATTCGGTTTACCATCTAGTTGTGTCCGCAAGCTTTTTAGCCCGATCGCCCCAATCCGTGGGGCTCTGTGAGGCTAAAAAGGGGCTACGGTTTTTTTAAGGTTTCCGGCTATGGGGTCGAGTTACGTGTCTTTTTCCAAGTATTTTTGGACGTAGAATTCATTTTTCGGGGTCCCAGAACGATGTGATTTCACCGTGGGGATCTATGGGACTTTCATGAGTCTACAAATGGGATTTTTGAAGAACCCCAAGAGGTCAAAAAAGTTGTCTTTTTCCGAGTAATTCTGGACGCATAATCGAGTTCCCATGTCTCTCCAAACATTGCAAAATTTTTATTTATTTATTTATTTAAATTAATGACACAGAATTAATTTTTGCACAATTTATCTAGGTATTTCAAAGAATAATAAACCCTGGTGTAAAATTTGCTGCATTTTCCTTTATCCAAGGATTCTGATCATAACATACATGGCAACTTCCTGTTGAGGTATCTGTCTGTCAACTTTGTGAACCAGTTTTGGACGGTTGGGCATCTTCTCATTTGATACTGCGAATCCTTTGTCGACCAAAGGGTTTGCAATCTTCATGGACTGCTGTTTGTCCTTTGTTGTTAACTGAAGTCCAGCTTTTCGTGCAGGAACCATTGCATCTTCATTTAGCGCCTTGCTTCAAGAAGCCACCAAGTTTCGATAGCTCTTTCAACTTCCGCTTGATTGTCGAAGGAATTTGGACTGGACGGGTGTCAGTGGTGTAACGTCCACCAATAGTTTGATCCTCGCTGATTAGTGCTTGCCGCCTGCATCTCCTTATCCGTGGAGGATGCCGAAAGATAATCGTTCTTTCAATGCTTGGGTTGGCTGCCTTTGATCGTGAGATAGCCCTGTCCACCTTCGATCTGTCAGTTCTTGCCTTTGCAGCGTCTCCTTATTAAAAAAAATCTTTTCCTTCTTGAGCCATTCCCAGAGTCAGCAGCATGGCCCAATTCAGGTTCATCTGGGCTCGCTGGTGTACAAGAGAAATTGACCGCGTTCAAGTCCAGTACTTTTACCCCTCCAGTGCACTCCGGGGCCCTTGTTCAGACTAGAGATTGAAAAGGTTTTTTGACAACTCGGATGACTCTCGCTTTCCGAAAATCTGCCTCATGGCGTTGATCTCTTTGGGCAGCAAGCCGAGGAATAATTTGGGTTTCAATGAATAGCTAGAATTGCAATATTACGAGTTTTTAGATGATTATAATGTCGAATATTATCTATGTTGCAGAATACGACGGCACAGTATGGCATCATTGTCTACCACGGTGCAGACCGGCTTCCTTGCCCCAGCACGGACATTTACGGCCCCTACACCAACCCTCATAAGCTCCTTCAAACTTTGGACAAGATCGAGTGAGTATTCATTATTTTTTAGGCAAAATCGATACGAAAAATAGCCAAACTCACGATGTAGTTCAGATTGTTTAGTATGTTGTTCGTACCCATCAGGATTGTATTAATTAAAGTTAGCTACTCTCTGAACGGTGTGGAATTTGCGTAGCACGCGAAAGACCGCGCTAATTTTTGGACTCTTCAGTTTTGCTCCATATCTCCTGAACTATGCATTTTTCGATAATTGACTCCTACGGCTCTCTTAAAGAGGACTAAATTTGAAACCAACCGGGGCTCTGTGGGTCAATTAGAGAGCGAGCTGTGGCCCTTTGAAAGTTGGTCAATCTTTCAAAAAAACCGGCAATTTTAACTTTCCTCCTTAACACCGATAATTAGCTACTTATATAGTTTATCCTACTAGGAAAAGTCATGGCGTAGTTTTCCGTAATTTCATGCAATTATGTAGTATCTACGTAATCAGAGGCACGTAACTCCTTTTGTATGATTCACTTCATGAATAGAAAGTGTGTTGGTGCATTTGATCGAAAATGCGATCTTACCCTGTTATGGTTTTCTAGAGATTGTGATCGAACTATGAGACCCACAGACCCCATTTTGCGCTTAAATGAAAGCCTACTAAATTACCTACAACTCCTACTCCATGACTTTTCCGCGTAGGATTAGCTATATAGCCGAATGTTCGGTGTGAAGACGGACGAAAATGAACATTTTCGTTTTTTTTAACAAATTGGTGAAATTTGAAGGGCGACTGCTCAGTCCCTATTTGATCTATAGAGCTCTGGTTGGTCTCACATTGTCCCAAATTTAGTTCTCTAAAGTGTTTTTGGAGTCAATTGTCGACAAATGCAAAGTTCAGGAAATATGAAGCAAATACTGAGAAGAGTCAAGAAAATTGGCGGCTTTTCGCGTGCTACGCTCCAAGCCTGTTCAGTTTTTTTTTTAAATTTATACAAACCACGTCGTTTATGATGAATAGGTACATTTGGTAATGTTTGTGCAGATTGGTTGGAGGTGGAGGGGAATCCCACGCGAACATCGCCGAAGGGCTCGCCGCCGCCGTACAGTGTCTGGACGATTTGACGCAAAGACGGGACAACGGTGCTCATTCGCAGAAACATTGCGTCCTCATATGTAACTCACCGCCGTACGCCATGCCCGTCATGGAGAATCAAAACTACACTGGGAACACTGCCGAGCAGATGGCTGCCATTTTGAGCGAAGTGAGTTAACCTCCGGGGTGGCTGCAGGGGTCGTGAGGGGAGTCGTTGATGTTTTGCGGTGTTGCAGAAAGGCGTCAACTTGTCGGTGTTGTCACCTCGGAAGATACCGGCGTTGTATAAGCTGTTCGAGAAGTCTGGAGGGGATTTGAGCGCTTGTCAGACTAAAAATTACGCGAAGGATCCACGGAATTTAGTCCTCCTGAAAGGGTTTAGGTGAGTGGCCATTTTGATGTTGTGAAATTTTGTGTTTTGGATTCATAATTGTTGTGGTTTTAGTTTAAAGGAACGGCCCGTCAGCCCGACGACAACGGCGACATCTGCGACGCACATGCCCTGCATGCCAAGCCCACTAGCGCAATCTCACGGCAGCCCAATGGCTCCTGCGCCACCCCAACAAAACCCTCAACCGGTCCAACCGCAACCTCCCATCTTGACGGTAAGAATGTTATCATGAAACTAAATTATTGGTGCCACTCACTTTTTAACCGGAGATATCAACTCATTAAACCGAGGGAAAGAAGGGTTCTGCTGACTCTGGATGTGGTTAAAGCATTTGAATCCATTGGTAGGGAATTACTTTTAAATCTTCTACCAACTTATGGATGGCATCCACGCTTTCCAGACCTGTCCAAGGCTTGCAAAGCTAGTTCCCAGCTGGCCAAGGGTTTCCAAGGCTTACTATGATGGTCACAAGGTTTATAGAGCTGTCCAAGGTTTGCTAAGTTGAACCCAAGCTGGCTAAGGGTTTCCAGGGCATGCGAAGATGGCCAGAAGCTTTATAGAGACATTCAAGGCTTGCAAAGCTGGTCCTAAGTTTAACGGTTTTAAAGTCTTTCCAAGATGGTCTCAAGCTTTATAGAGCTGTCCAAGGTTTACTAAGCTGGCTAAGGGTTTCCAAGGCTTGCCAAGGTGGTCCAGAGTTTTCCACTACTGGTCTGAAGCTGGCTAGGGGGTTCCAAGGCTTGCCAGGAATCCGTGAATCCTACATGCCACCGTGATGAGGGCCTCAGTCTCCTGAGATCAGCTTTGGCTCTTGCGCCCTCCGCTATTTCGAGTAAACTTTGTATTCATTCATTCACTTTACGGTATTTCCAGAGTGTGGCGGCTACTCCAGGAGGTATGGTAGTTCCCGGGACAGTTCCTCAGGGTACAGCACAAAACCGTGGATATCCGCCTTCATACCCCAGGCCAACGACGCCACAACCAAACCGGTACGTAGAAATAACTTGATTTCTTTAAGACAAATATTGTCTTTGATGATTGGCTACCCCGTGTAAAACTTATTCTGATTGGGTGGCACTACAATGCTTTTGTTTGAGCCTCGAGATCGCTGGTCTGGTCTCAGGGGGGGGGGGGGGTTCAAAGTGCCATATGGTGGCGTCTCAAGGTCAGTCAACCCTGCGTGAAGCACTGCTACATAACGTTGTTTCTCTAGGTGGCCGATGATGCCTCCACAGGGGCCTCGCTACACGGATCCGTCAGCTCTCATCGCCCAGCTGACCAGACCGCCTGCTGCTATCCCTCCGCAATTCAACAGTAAGCGTTCTTTCCCCAGCACTATTTGTCAATCAAGCCTCTTCTCTAACCTCCGTTATTTCTAGGTGCCACCGGTATGAGTCCGTCCCCTGGGCAGCAACCTCCTCAACAACAGGTGCCCAACTCGCAGGGTCCCCAGCAACAGCCCGGGCAACCGCAGCAGCTCCCGAACCCTCAAGTCCAGCAACAACAAGGAGGCCAACCTTCGCAGCAGAACCCCCAAATGCGGATACTGACGGCTCAACAAGGTATGCAACAACCGGGGATGCAACAGCAACCGGGCGGAGTCATACCAGCGAGTACGCAACAAGGTAAGAATAATGGGCTGTCATCGTATACTACCATCGTCCACACGCTCATCCCGTTGTATTTCAGGTATGATCGGAGCTCAGCCAAACGTCGTCATGTCCCAGCCCGGCATGATCAGTCAAAACCCCCAAATGCAAAACCCGGGTTCTGTCATGCAGCCGCAACCCACGCCAGGGCCGGGAATGTCCCAACCGCAAGGACCGCAACCGACTGTAAGTCAAATCTACGACTAAATCAACATCACCAGAACGCGTTCTCTATTTTTCTCATTTCAGGGAAATCGGGAGCGTCAAACTATCTGGCAAGGTCTTATTGAATGGATTGACAAGAAGAGCCCCAACGACGCGACGAAAACCACACGCCACGTTCCCTGCCAGGTGTCCACGGCGACCAAAGACGGCGAACCGGAATTGTAAGTCTGCTCCATCCTTCCGGTAGTTGCAGCAGATTAGAAGCAGTGAGGGTGTTTGGTGGTCGGGCTGTGGTGGTGAAAGGCCTAAGATTCCCAGTATTTTTTTCCTCCATCGGGCAGGATTCTGTGAAGAAGGAATAGGACCCTACCTAGTGGACTTGATCCGCATTGCCCAACAACTGTCGGATATAGGACTCAGTAAGCCCAAACTGAGTATGCGAAACCGCTCCAAGTTGCGTTCCCCCTGGTATCAAAGTACACAGCACGGAATAAGATTGTCTCAGAGAATAAATCAGGAGGACATAAAGTGCCTGGAGGACGAATTTTGTGCCTCAGCATGCAATGGGTGGGGGGGTGGGGGGGGGTCCCAGAGTGTAGCGTATCAAAAGAGCTTATCAAATCTAAAATAATATGTTAGATATTATGTCGCACGGAAAGTGGTTCAGTAAACTAGGTTCAAAAAAGCCTTTTTCACCAAAAATGTACAGAAGTTATCTGTGGTTTTTGGGTTGCAGAATCCGACTTTTAGGTTTGCCCCCACGCCATAGGTGAGGTACCTTATGGAAACCCCAAAAACCTCGAAAATTTGGAACTTTTTTCAGTTTCCTGCATTTATCTAGAAAACAGTACGTTTTAGTGAAAAGGCCACTAGGTATGTTCAAAATTAAAGTAGACAACATTTCCTACAAGAATACATTAAAGAGGTCTGATAAAAAAATTCAAGTCGATTTTTCTTTTGAGAGAGTCGCTGGAGGGAAATTCTGTGAAGAGAATCAAGTTCCCAATATTTAGTTGCTAAACTTTGAAAAATTGTAGCTCCCTTAGGAACTCTTAATTTTTAAGAGTCACAGTTGGTCTTACGCTGTTCAGAAAGGTCTTCGCTTTCAAAACGTTATCTACGATATTTTTTTTCAGGAGCGAGTAGAGAAATAAAAGGAATATGAGAACAAACGCTGCAAATTTTACACAAGGGTTTATTATTCTTTGATGTAGGTTACTTGTGCAAAAATTTAATTATGTCAATGAAAAAAAAAAATTTTTTGTCACAAATTTTTGTTTATTAGTTTATTTTGTTTATTTTGGTACTCGAAAAATATTTGACCTGGGATCCTTCAAAAATTCCATTTGTAGCCCCATGAAAGCCCTATAGATCGCCACAGTGAAATCCGATCGTTCCGAGACCCCCAAAAATGGATTCTACGTCCAAAAATACTTCGAATACGACTCCTAACTCGATCCCATAGCCAAAAGCCTTAAAAAAAAAAACCCTCCCGTAGCCCCATTTTAGCCCCATAGGGCCCCACGCGGACGGACATTTCGGTTGAAAGATTTCACTGTGGCGATCTATAAAGCTTTCATGGGGCAACAAATGGGATTTTTTAAGAATCCCAGGAGGTCAAATATTTTCCGAATAAATTTTTTTTTTTACTTAAAAAAAAATGTTTTTACAGACACAGAATTAATTTTTGCACAAGTAACCTATATCAAAGAATAATAATCCCTTGTGTAAAATTTGCAGCGTTTTTTTTTTGTAGACCATGTATGGTCTGAACCTCTTGTTTGAGGTTGTTCATTTTGACGACATGTAAACAAAATGGTGTGAAGGAACTCACTGAAAAATTCAAAGGCCTGCTGAAGTACTTGACAAATCCACTGCCAAGTAGGTATTACCAGATGGTAACTCAGGTAAAGAACAAAATGAGAGCATCGATCGAGACTCCTCGACTACACCCTCGTCTTGTGAAGTGTCAAGATCGCGTATGAAGAAAATCTGGGGCTGGCCATTTGAAATAAGGAAGTTAGAGCGAGTAGATATCTTGAAAACTATGTGTCATTCAGAAACTTCCACATTACATTATTAAAGAGCGTAACATTCTGTTTCGAATGGCTACCCCAACTTTAAAATTCGACCCATCGATAAGGTCACAAGTGTCCGTCAAAAGAACTTTTTTCAAACTTTTGTGAAAACTGCAATCAACGTGTGTAAATTGGGAACGGCCATTCCGTGTGAAAAACTCATAAAATAAGCTGTAGAGCATGAAATTCTGCGTTCAAGAGCAACACGATTGTTAAAACCTTGCCATCACCATCAAGCAAGATCAAACCTAGCTGGTATCATATTATGATATCAGCTACATAAAGGGAGGAAAGGTTGACACCTATTGACCTCGCGGTTTTCCAAGATTTCCAATGACTGAAAATCAAGAATTGTCGGTATGCACTAAAATATTGGGCCAATTTTATAATCGTGCTTCCCGAACGCAGAATTTCATGCTCCACAACTTTTATTTCATAAGTTTTTCACGCAGAATGACCGACCGTTCTCAATTTACAGGCATTTTAAAGTCGGTTAATTGCAATTTTCACCCGTTAGGAAAAATTGGCATTTTTTGACGGCCGATTGCGACCGTATCAATTAATTTTTGTAAGACGCATAGTTTTCCAGATTCCAGTGAAAAACCAAAACTAGTCCGACAATTTCGAGATTTTTAGGCTCCAAACGTTTTCCCAATAAAACTTTTATTGGATTCGCTTAGCTATTGGGGTGCCATGACAGTAATTAAAATTTAGGAATATAACATCCTAATGTGGGCACCGACTCGACTAAAGTGCGCCCACTCGTGTGCATTTTTCCTTATCTCACTCCACCCAGTAGGAAGTGGGGGATTGTGGGTTGGTGGGGGGGGGCATAATTTTATCGCTTACTTACTGTTCAAGCATCCTGGCGTATTCTGAAGGCGTGAGAGCCTCCGTGACAAGTGTGTTTCCTCCTTTTATCCCTATTTGCGTCTCTTGGCCTTTTTTACAGAAAAGCGGATTCTTGGCCTCAAAAGCTTATCATGCAGTTGATGCCGAAGCAATTGATTGGAAGCATTGGGGGGACCTACCTGAAGAACTCCAAGTCCGTCTTGTTCCATCTGCAGCCGAGTGATGCGCTGGAGGCGCTGACCAAAGTGATGAGCTCTGGTTTTGTACGTATCAAAACCCAAAAATATCTAAAATGTTCACATCGTGTTGTACGGTTTGTTTGAGTCTTCAATATTGTTTCAGGCGGGTTGCGTTCACTTCAATAGCGTTAGCACGCCGCAATGCGACATCAAAGTGTTGATCCTGTTGTACACGGCGGAGAAACGAGCTTTTCTCGGGTTCATACCAAATGACCAAGTGGCCTTCGTTGACCGCCTCCGAAGAGTCATACAACACTCCAAGACGACTCACGCTATGAACAGACAGGTGGGTGAAAGGGGGAGGAGTGAGCAGGTTTTTTAGCGCAACCTTTTTCCAAAAAATGGAAAGGTGCGCTCACCTCTTCGACATGTATGTTTTTTTGTTTGTTTTTAGCGCAACCTTTTTCCAAAAAATGGAAAGGTGCGCTCACCTCCTCGACATGTATGTTTTTTTTTTTTTTTTTTTTTTTTTGTGTACAGAGCATCACGCCCGAGCGGCTCAACAGATTTTCATGAGGGTGGTCTCATTGTGATCAGCGAGTTCGTGGGGTGGTTATAGGCTACCTTGATTTTTCCTCCCTCATCCCTTTCATCGGTTTTCGGGAGGTACTTCACGACGAAAGTTGTTTATCTCTGATGTGTAACTAAGGAGGCCTCAATAGGGGGACGAAAGTTTTTGTCCGATTTCGTTAGTACAAGGGTCTATGGAATGAGCTTTTTAGGCTGATTCCAATGACTCCAAAACGATTTTTGCAGCCTGAGCCGTTCGTTACCTCTGATCGGCATAAGGTTTTCTTAAGCATCGGTCGTTAGGGTGCAGTTGTTTACGTAATGAGCATCACGTGGATATTTTTGATGTGTTGTGTGGCATAGTTTGGTCGCTAGATACCTACTGTTTCTTAGTGTCTCTCACTCATTAAACATAAAGGTTGCGCTCATCTATTCAATTCAATTGATGGCTTGTTTTTGGAAGGATGTGACGGTTGTTACGTTACAGGGGCAAGCGGGCCAAGGAGGGAGCGCCATGCCACCGGGACAGGCTCAACCCAACCAACAACCCGGCCTACCAGGGATGATGCAGAACACAATGAATCCCCAGGGCGGCCAACCGATCAGTACGTTTTTGTAAATTAGCCAAAAAAGGGTGCTCGGAAGAATCAAGCTGTCACGGAGGATGACGTTTTGGTCTTGTGCAGATAACAGCATGGGGGTTCCTGTCGTGTCCCAGCAAGGCGGGCAGATGCAGTTGCAGCAAATGCAGAATGAACAGCAACAGCAGCAACAACAAGGGACTGGGCCGGTAAGATTTCTAGCTGGATGTTGTAGCACGCTGGGGAGCCAGACTACCGGTTTAAAACTCCGTCGCCGTCAATTTTGATCAATTTTCGGGAACGGCATTCCAACATTTGACGTTGTGGGCCGTTGTGAGTAATTTCAGGGTCTCAACCAGGTTCTCCATACTATAGTGGGTGTATCATTGGGTTACAAGAGGGTTTATTCTAGGAATAATACACCTATGTAATCGCGACGGTGGTCGAAAATTCTGATCGGCCTCAAAATTTGACATTATCCGTTTCAAGACAAGTAGATTCCAAAAACAAAATGTCCGTTCGCCGTCCGAGCCGTTTTGGGCAGGATTTTTTTAAATTTTAAAATTCAACTAATAATTAGTAATTATTACTTGGGTTTCCGTCTAGTTGTGCCCGCAAGGTTTTCAGCACGATCGCACAAACCCGTGGGGCTAAAAAGGGTCTACAGGAGGGCTACGGGGTGAAAGGCGCGCAACCTTTGAATAATCAGTCATGGCTTTAACCGACACACTCCAGTAGATGGCATCGCCTTCTCTTCCTGGATTACTGCCAAGGCACTTCACTGACACTAGGCCACTTACAACTGACCGACAAGTGCACGAGCCTTCCCTCCCAACAACCAGAGTGATCGTTTGGTAATCTGATTGTCTCCTTTTTCTCAGCCGGGCTCTTTCAACAATCCACTGGTAGAAGCGAGGCAGGAGAACCTGGTCAAAATCCAGCGGCTCAGGCAGACTCTGGAAGCAGCTCAACAGCAAGAGCTGCAATACAAGAATCAGTTGGAGGTAAGCGTGGGACGGGAATATGGTGTTGCTGAGGGAGTCCTTTCATGAAGCTGTTAACCGTTTGTGTAGTTTTCGCAGTTCCAGATCATGAACCAAATGAAGATCCACCCGCAGCAGCAAGGGATGCAGGAAGGTGTCGCTATGCATCCCGGACAAACTCAAGATCAGTACAAACAACAGCTCGAGGTTAGTATTGTTTGTTGGTCGTTACTGTTTCAAGTTTAACCCGACCAAGATCCAAATGACGCTCTATTGCCGTTTCCAGATGACGCTTGGGTTCCAGCAAGAGCAGCAGAAACAGCTTCGGGCTCAACTGCAGCAAATTCAAGCTCAGCAGCAGCAACAACAACAGCAACAAATGCCCCAACAGCAGATGCAGCAGGTTCAACAGCAACAGCAACTGAGAGGGTTGGCGCCAAACGCCCAGTCCGTCCCAGGCGGGCAAAGGATGCAAAGGCCGAACATCTCGCAGAACCCCGGCCTCCGCCATCTTCTCCAACAGGTCAGCCTCCCTCCTCCCCCCCCCTTCATCAATGCTGCCAACAAACCCTCTCATTCTTTCTTCCCGTTTCAGCCCCAATACCGCATCAACATGCCGCAGCAGATACCCCGCCAGGGACTCCCCAACCAGCCGGGACAACAGCCGCCAAATCAACAACAGTTCGACGAAGTTGGCTCCTACGACTTTTTGGGCAACTAATCCAAACGGCGATTTCAGAAGATCGCCTGTATGACTGTTTTCACGCGTTCGCTATACCATAACCTGTAAATAGTTCCTACCTCCTCAGTTTTAGCAGTTTTTGTTCATACATTTCATGTATTTTCCTCTCCTATGTCTACCTAAGTAGCCAAGAATCTTTGTCCGCATTAATTTTATATTTTTATATAGAAAATTGAGTTTTCTGTCACATATTTAACCTACAAAAATGTCATGATTGTAATTTAATTGAATAAAATTATTTTCTAGTGGTCTCTCATTTAAAAATCTGACAAAATTCTGATTTTAAATTGAAATTCTGACAAAATTCTCGTTTCACCATCTAGTTGTGCCTGCAAGGTTTTCAGCCGATCGCCCAAACCCGTGGGGCGCGATGGGGGTAAAATAGGGCTACGGTGTCGTTTTCGTAGTATTTCTTGACGTGGAATCCATTTTTAGGGTCCCAGGACGATTTCATGGGCTAAAAATGGGATTTTGAATGATCCCATGAGTTCAAATTAAGTGTGGTTTTCCGTGTAATTTTGGACGCAGAATCCATTTTTCGAGGTTCCACGTGTGTCCAAACATCTCTAGAGAAAAAAATTAATTAATTTTTTTTTTTTTTTCAAAAGGACTACCTATTAATCCTTTTCTTTTTTTTATATTCAAGATAAAGAATTAAGTTTTGCAATCTGTTGTAAAATTTGCATCTTTTTTATTTATTTATATTATTATTATATATATATATTTTTTTTGTCACCCCGTTTTTGGATGTTTCTTGGAAGCATTTTCTTAATGACAAAAATTAATTTTTGCGCAATTAACCTATATCAAAGAATAATAAACCCTTGTGCAAAATTAGCAGTATTTTTGTTAAGAAATCACGTTTTTTGAGCAAAATTATTTCATTAATAATTAATGAATTTAATGAATTTGTAATTATTACAAAATCCCGCGGGATTGGCTTGAATCCTGCGGAGAATTAGAGGGTCGGGCTAGCTTTCTCAGTCTATTGATCTGTTGATAGACCCTTTGGGTCTGCTATGCGGGTTATGATGGTTGAGGCAGTCCAGGGAGAATACACCGTTTGCCCCTGCCTTGATGGCACCATCCCTCACATCTTTCCAAGCAGGATCACACAAGGGTCCTGGCGGCTGTTCTAAATTCAGTCCTGACTCCCCAGGATCCTCTCGATGGGGACCAATGAGGCTTTTGAAGGACGCGTAAAGCTCGAATGAGGTTTCGTTTTCCAAGCGATTTTCGACAAAAAATGCGTTTGATGATCAGAAAATAACGAGGGAGCAGCCAGAGTACCTAATGGTGCTGTCAGAGCGACAACCAGTGATTGGAAAACTCCAAGATATAAGAAGACGAAGCAGAGTAGGCTACCTGTCGGTGGACACCATGAGGACCTCAGGTCCACCAAGAATCCGAAAATTGGAAGCTACAAGAAGAGTACCGGACTGTTGAATTCCGCAGCCACCAATGACCAATTGACCCAAACACCACAAGTTATAAGAAGAGGTGGAGTAGTAAGTAGGTCTGTTGCGATGACTCCTGTCCTAGAAGTGGGCCAATCACAGGAAGGGTGAGCAGTGCCCAAATCTGCACCACATTTCGAAATTTCTGGCTACACACTTAGTTCGTTGTTCCATAAGGTCCATGCAAAAAGTCGTCTCAAGGTGTGCAGTGCTCCCAAAAATGGAGGATGAATCCGTTATCATTGTACTATCAACACAGGCTTTTCAGACATTCCGCGAACTATGTAAGGTCTATAATTTGGTTGTAGAGCTTAAGTAGATACTCGAGCCAAGGAGTTTTGATTCATTTTTAGGTAGGTAATAGGTAGCTCCCCCTCACGCCCTTCTGCATCGAGGGGGTGCAGTTGCGACGCTGCCTCCCTCAAGAGTCGCCCAGACACAATCTAATGGCTCGGTACAGCAGGTCAGGAAATAACAACCAGACGGGGAGCAATCGTCGAATCCCACTCTGCAATCGCCCGTTCCACCGGGATCACCGCCACTTTTCAATAGATGCCAATTGAACTTTCACTTTTTTGTTGTTGGGAGGAATCGCGGGAAAGTCCGGATTCGTCTCAGCACTCGTCTCATTGATAAGAAAACAACTGGATTCGTCTCCTCCCGATTTAAGAGTGATAAGACCATGGCTGGATTCGTCTCACCTCTGAACTCACTATCAATACTAGACTGTTATTGTCGCCCTTCCCAACGTTAACCGGTAACCTGTTCCCTTGGGCGTAACGCAACTGGGCAAATGAGAACCGCAACGACGGCTGCAGCAGCCGCCCGACTGGGCAAGAAATAGGCAGCCCAACTGGGTTCTCTGAGGCAAGGTCTCTGAGGCAGTGCGATTTTTTTTATTTATTTTTTTTTACCCCACATCCGAGTGGATGTACTTTGCTCGAAAGTTGAAAATACTCTGGTTTCAACAAACTATGAGAAATATTAAATATTGTAATTTTCAATCTGTTTGCCTTTCCGACTTTTTATTAAGGGGCCACGGGAGTCAATAGGATTATGACGGAAAACGACGATAACCACAATCATGATCCCTACACTCCTGCCCAAATTCGGTTTCCTCAATTTCATCGCGAGTGACTTAGTTCACTTTCCTACCGTTCTTTTTTAACCGGTTACCAGTTAGGTGTTATCGGGAACTGAGACGAATCAGGCCGTAGGGGAGAAGGCGCTCATTTAAGTAGGAGACGAGTCAGGCTATGGGTTTAGTCTCTAATTGCTAACGTGATACTAATTGGAGACGAATCCGGATCCACCCGGAATCGCCTATTGCCCGAACCCTCTCTTGATCTGACGACCTACCAATTAAAATTAAGCACCTTGGATGAAAATCCATCCTTTTGACTCACCAGATTAGCGATCTGGACCACTGTGCTTCGGTTCAGGAAGGGATAACAAAAACAAACAAAAAAACACCACGTCAAGTGCATAGCCACTTTAATGTATTCGTAAATGAAAATAACATTACAATTCATAAAATTCAGTTATAGACATTCAACTAAATATAATTTGCACTCATTCACCTCCCTCTTGCCATTCATTCAGTTTTCCTCCTAAAAACATTACCTTCCTACTAAATACTGAGAATCTACTGTTTCATTTGAATATCGTTTGGAGCTCTAACACAAATTTCACAATAAATGACTACACGACGAAAATTGGAAGGAAAAATACAATTGTGAACGGACGTTTTAAGCGATTAGGCGTTATAATTAGTTTGAGTCAATAAAAAAAGTGATGTGTTCTAGAATGAAATTATTTACTTACTCTTTAAAAATTCAGTCATTCTTAATAGTTATTTACTCCCAAGATCCCCAGCGGATGCGGGAGGGTGAAACGAAACGGCACATGAACGTGAAAAATCAACGTTTGAGACAAAATTTTACTGTGCGGTTCAAGTGATGTGTCATTTCAACCTCACGCCCTCACCCTTTTGAAATAAATATTGCACGTTATTTCTAAATAATAAGATCATTCGTATCCGCTACGTTCCCTGCAATGTCCTCCACAGAGCCGGGACAGAAGGTGGGTTCAAGGCCGCTGGGAGAGAAACAAGTTTAAAAAACCGATACAATTAGGAAAATAATCGAAAAATGTGTGGGAGCAGCGGCCTTGAAAAGCTTCGACATAAATCAATTTCCATACGAGTCGGCCATGTTACAATGGCGACCTGTTTCAAAATCTCCAACCGACATTTGTGAAGTGGAAAACAAGCGTTGCTGAAGGGTTACATACTTCCCGGAGCAATATGTACAGCGGAGTTTGCCCGAGCGGAGTTTTTTGGAGGTTTTGTTCGAGGTTTTCAAAGACGCGTTTTTAGTGGTATACAAGACCGAGCTGGAGTCCTTCGGTTCGGCGTTGTAAGGGCAGTTTCCTTGCAGCTACGAGGAGCTACAGTGGGGTTTGGGTCTAAAGGGTAGAGCCAGAATTCCTGCAGTTCACGAAACTGATCTTATGTTTCACAAATGAATGTTGTGGCAAACATTAGATTTTTAATTGCGCTCCTATTGTCAATCGATTGATTAATAAATCTTTTGAGACTCGTTTTATCGGTGAATTAATTTTAAAAACCCACTTTGAACAAAAATTAACACTCATAAAAAATAAATAAATAAATTGATTGAAAAAAAAAACCTAAAAAAGGAGGTATTAAAAATGGACTAAAAATCATTAAAAAATTAACAATGAAAATTGAAAATAATTAAAAAGGACAAACCAACTTTTTTTTTGATAATACAAATTAAATTTTAAAGAACTATTTAAACATAGAATTTACAAATTCTTCAAAAATCACAAAAGTAAAAATCTTTAAAATTTGAATGAGGGGGGGGGGGGGGGGGTTGGAAAATTCAAATAACGGAGAAGGAGAAATAATTTAAAATAAGCCAAAATGAGGATAAACCAACTGTTTTTTTAAATAAAAAATTTAAAATTTAATTACCAAACAAATTTAATGTAAAAAAAAACCTTTTTTAAATTCTTTGAAAATCACAAAAGTAAAAATCTTGATAAATTGAATTGAAAAAATAAATAGATGAATAAAAAATTAAATGAAAAAATAAAAATAATAATACCTAAATATTTGAAAGTTGAACTTAAAGAAAAAAAAAATTAAGAAATTCTTCAATAATCACAAAAGTCAATATCATGAAACTATAAAAAAATTAAATAATTTAAAATAAAGCAAAATGAGGACAAACCATCTGTTTTTTAAAATAACAAAATGAAAAGAAAAAATAGGTACCTATATATATTGAAAATTCAATTTAAAAAGTTAAGAAATTCTTTGAAAATTACAAACTACAAAAAGTAAACATTTAAAAAAATTGAATTGAAAATAAATAAATGAATAAAATTTAAAAAACGCAACACGGTAAGTAAATAGGTAGGAAGTCAACAAGATAAGAACAAACCAATTAAAAAAATGAAAAAAACTACTAAAAAAATATAAAGAATCACAAAAGCAAAAACTGAACAGCTGTATCCTTTTATTCAAAAACCAAAAATTAAATCATTTAAAAAACAAAAAGGACGAAAAATTCTTTAAAATTCACCAAAGTAAAAATCTCAAAAAATTAAAAAAGTTTTAATCTTCAGATACTTAAAAGGGTAAACACCGTGCATAGGGCATGATTTGGACTGCTTCTCCTGAACTTATTTGTACCGAAACTTCAACAGACTACAACATTTGCAGCCTATTTTTTAAAAAAAAGGATCAGCCCCCCCCCCCAACTGGTAATGACTCAAGGTAAACGATGTTACCTCTACATTTCACAGAAGTAGAAAAATCAAAAATATTCTTTTAAAGAACTTTTTTTTTAAAGACAAAAATTCAATGAAAAGAGCTCTTTAAAAAAATCTGAACTATGTACTAGAAAAACTGGCCGTAAGTCTGATTTATTTCACTGACTGATTTCTTTTTTCGCGTCGTCAAATAAAATCATTATTAATCAGTCAACCCCCATCCCTACCATGAAGCCCCAATATAACCAATATTGCGCGACGATTTTCGATAAATCGAAGTAATTTCTTTGATGTTCTAAAAAAAGGGTCAATTTTTATAACAAAATTTGTTATAAATTTGTTTAATGTTCTTTCACAATTCGCAACACGAAACCGTTCAACGCCTGAGAAACCTGCACCTCAAAAACCCTTCAACAACCTTCCCCGACACCGCCCGGACAGAATTTGAAAAAAAAAAACTCGTTTAAAAAAAGAGCCAAAATCAGTATAAAAATATAACATTATTTACATATTACAGAGGACGCATTTAAAGAAACAAATAAGCAATCCACCCGTAAAACCTTCCGATAAAAACCATTCCTGTACATTTCCGGACACTCCAAAATTAAACTATCTTAAAAAATAAGAAAAATAGTTTTCATATATCACAGGTACCTATGTTAAAATATATTTAAATAGTATAAAATAGAAAGAAAACATTCAAATAACAATTCTTATTTTGTTTTTTGTTTGTTTGTTAAATATCGAAGGAAGTTTACAAGATCCCAACACAATTTTATCAATTTTTCATTAATTCTATTTCAATAAAATGTGCGTATTCCTCCCAGTTTGAAATCCAAAATTCGGTGCTATCAGGCCGCATTCTTTATATCTACGGGCAAAAATGACCAAATGTTATTCACTTCGCCACACAGTTCCGATAATAGCAAATTATTGGATTTTGTCTAATAAGTGATGTAAAGAAAAATGTACAAACAATTAAATATTTAACAAAGCATAACATTTTTTTGCAATTTTTTCTTCTCGACGCATTTTAGAAGGAAACATCGTAAGTGAGATGTTTGGTTCTAAAAGAGACGCGAGAGGGCGCCTACGAGCGGACAAGGAGCATATTAGCGAAATTGGAGTTAGTGAATTTAAAGTGCCTCTTATCGTAGAACTTGAGGAGGGCCGGGCTGTAGGGGTGGTTTTCTTTCAGGTGGAGATAATGGACTTCGGGCTCGTTGGTGGTGTGGCCGCAGTCTTCGCACACGTACATCTGCAACAGAAAAAAAGGTGTTTAGTTGAGGGGGCAACATGAGAATGATTAAGAACAGAGAGATCTTTAGCATTGTTGGCTTGCCAGGCATCGGGCCATGACTTTTGGGCATTAAATGACACTCGCTGTGGGGGGAGGTGCCTCAGAGATGTCCCGGGTCAAGATACGCAAAGGTTCTGGAGGGAGTGGAGGGAAGATTGGACAATCTCCAGCTGGCGTGGCAACGACTCCTGGAAGCAGCAGCAGCCAAAAGGGGGACCGAGCGAAATGCCCCAGTATAAAGAACCACCTTGTCAGGTGTGGTATTTTCCGCCTATTGGCCAGGCAAAGCTGCTTTGAGCCCGGGGGCCCTTCAGTGCAACTGCCCCAAATGACTTCCCCTCCCCACCCTTTCGTGCAGTAGTGAAAATTAGCAAGAAGCTTCAGACGCTCAAACTTACTTTTGTCCTCCTTTCTTTGTAGGCGTATTGGTGTTGAACTCCGTGCACTTTCAAGCAGTGCGACTCGAGCGAACACCTCTGAGTGAAGGATTTTTCGCAGAGGTTGCATTTGTATGGGCGAACTCCTGAAAAATAGCCGAAATGAATAGTGTAGATGGGGAAAATCATAATATAAAAACAGCTCGTCACTGTGTCTTACCAGTGTGAGTCCTCGTGTGCCTCTTCAAGTCAAAAGTGTCGTTGAAACCTTTTCCGCAGAATGTGCAAAGGTACCGTTTAACGTCAGAGTGGCACTTCATGTGCCTGTTGAGAAGGCGCTGGAGGCTGAAGCTTTTCGAGCACAGGTGGCAGGTGAACCGTCCATTGGAGCTGACCACCGGCTTTTCGTCTTTTTCTGCTTCAGGGGGTCTGGGGATGGTTGCCGCTTCGGTGTTGGCCAGAGGGTTTTTGATCCCGTGGCCACCGTTGACGAATTCCAGGGCGGTATCGCCGGGGAGGCCGAGCTGTGAGAGGAAGAGCTGGTTAGAGAGTTGAGCTCAAGTGACGCAAGTAGTAGCAGCGGAATTCGTAGCTCCACCAAGCAGTAAATTTTCCCAAGTGAAGCAGCTGCTGCAATAGCAACTCCACAAATACCGCAGCTGTAGCTGACCCAAGTGGAGCAACTACATAAGTTTCATAATTGGCTCAATCCTATAAAAACAGTGTTATGGAGCTCCAGCAACTTCTGCAGTTTCATAATTTGCATGAGACCACCAACTGCACACCAGATGCCCAACAGATCCAATGCGTGACAGACATTTCGGAAATCGAACGTGCCATGATGTTATTCGTCAATGTCACCCCTACAATTAAAAAACAAAACAAAAACAGAAACATGTTCACTATACCTTGGCCATGCACGTCTGTGCTCGTGAGTTGAGGGGCTTAACTTCATCTTCGGCGCTATAGAAGTGGCTACTATGGGAATTTGAAGCGGGGGACAAAGGCATGCTTTTGAATCCCTGCCAGTCGAATTGCGATGGCTGCGGGCAAAAGAGACACCAATCAAAACCATATATTATAAGGAACAAGTCTACAAGCAGCGACCATTTTAGGAAAAGTTACAACACCTAACAGCACGTTCGATTTTCAGACAATGTCGTCAAACGATCGGCGAAATTTGAGGAGCTGTACCGAGTGCCATTAACTGCTTTAGATTTCCCAACGAATGTCCAGAGGACTTACCCGGTGCTGGAGAACGCCCACCCTGACCTGGAGGGAAGGAATGCCAGCTAGTTCGCTGCCAGGTTGAGGTGGTGGCGTGATGGAGCCCGTCCCATCGAGGGAGCAGCTCGTCGGGGATGGGAGGGACATCGAGGTGCTCGAGTCTAATTCCAGGGAGGAGAGACCCGGAGAAAGGAGGGACCCTTGTTGAGGAGTGCCCTGGAAATAACGTCAATGGTAAGAAGCAGCCTGCAGAAAAGAACGCTGAACGAAACCTTAGAAATTAATGAATTTTAAAGGGGCAGCAATCCATTTTTACGATTTTCGTTTTTATGCATTTTCGGTTCTTTATGGGCAGCCGCATCGCAATAGTCCTCCTTCAAAAAATGCTGTATAGGGAAATTGTATTGAAATTCTCTTTCCTCTTCAAATATCTCTCGGACCATTGGTTCAACAATTGGGTAATGCCCAATTAAGCAATTCAGCAATATTTTCGGAACAGAACAGTTCTTTCGCTTTTCCAAAAGTCAGCTTTCTTGGACAACTGCCCCTTTAACAATCACCGATTCAAAGTAAAATCCACTTACGGGTTCCCATTTTGGTTGCTTTGGTAAAGGTACTTGAACTTGGAGTGGCAGCCTTGGCAGGTCACTCTCTGGAATGCCGTCGCTCCTCGGGGATTCTTTGGTGACGTCGGAGTAGCCCGGTGGCAGCCGAGTGGGGAATCCAGTGCTGCTGCTGTTGGAAATTCCACTCGACTCAGAGAACACGGACGCTTTGGATTCGGGAAATGGGTTGACGCTAGAACCTTCGACTCCGGACGATGGGAGAGACTCGTTCGGCTGCAAGTCACATTGGAAATTAAATTTCGTCTGCACGACTTGTGTAATTGATTTGACTGAGGCAAACTTACATCTCTGAGGAAAAGATCTGCAGCGTCGGAGAGGCTCTCCAAAAGCGCTGTGTGATCAGCAGGGCTGGAGAAGGTGAGAGTGGCCGTGAACTGGAGAGGATCGACAACCGTCCCAGTAACAGAGTCTACCATGAGAGCGTCGTCGTACTGGAGGAAATTTTGGTCCTGCAAATAAATGAACTGCTTGATCTGTTGTTCCAGGTGGTTGAAAGCGGAAGGATCATGCAATGATTGCCAAGTACCTTGACGTAGGACCCAAGGTCGTCCTCTTCCTTGACACAGATCCCATACGTTGCGCATACATTCTGCAGTAGGGAGTACTGCTTGGGAGGCCCGTCACCGCCGTTTGGTGGATAGTGGCCAGGCAGTTCCTGACCGGTGTCGCAGTCCATTGCAAGCGAGTCGCTCATGAGGTTCTGATACTGGCTGCCGTATTGTTGATACCCGTGGATGCCACCGCCCTTGAGGCTCTCGTAGAACGGCGGCAATGAGCCCGTAGGAGGTGAGCTGGGGCCGTAGTTGGATTTCCCTGGACCACCACCGCCGCCTGAACCACCAACAGCTCCTCCAGACCCGCCCGAGCTCATTCCTCCGCCACCTCCCACTGTGTAGGAGTTTCCTGACGAGTTGTTCCTGGAGCCTCCTGTAAAAGTATGGAAATACAGAACCGTTGCATTGATCATTAATGCTTGATTGTTTTTAGTCAACAAACCTGAAGAACTGCTGCTCTGCTGGTTGCCGCTGTGGCCACCACCACCGCCACTCCTGCTGTGGCCGGCCGCTGCCATCAGGATCTGCCCGGTAGAGCTGATCCTCCGGCCGGCTATCAGGATCTGTCCGCGTTTGATGGCCAGGGCTATTTTGTTCCTGTGGAGCTCCCCCAAAGTCGACTCGGGCTCTCTTTTGGGCACGTGGTAGTCGATGGGAGCCTCCTGTTCCGGCTCTTGGACGACCATAGGGGAATCGGGTTTGGCTGGGATACACGGAGCCCTCTGTATGACGGACACCTGCGAAATGTAGTGAAATGAGAAACAGTTCGTGTTTTTTTAAAAAAATATAGTGACAACTGCTTTCAGCAGGAACCAGGGAGCGCCACCAGGGGATATCTATTGAGAGCTGTCGCTCAACCAGCTGTCATCCCCAACTAGGTGCAACGTTGTCTGCCAGGACCTTCAGGGCAGATGCTGCAAAGGCAGCAAACAATGAGGTTGCTCGACCTGAGGTCCCTCTTGCTGCCTTTAAAGCGTGCAACCTTTGAATAGCCTACTACGGCTCATGCAGAAGCACCCTCAGAATAGATGGCAACGCTCATCTGCTCTTGGAGAACCTCACCAAGATATTTTACCGAACGGCAGTAGTCACTGACAGGCCCCCCAGCTAGACAATAGGCGGCCACACGAGCCTGCTTTAGCGTCATCAGCTCGCTTTGGGCTGAAGAGAAGGTGAGCTATGCCCCTGAAAACAGTTCGTATCTATTTTAAATAAAGTGGCAACAGTTAAATATAGTGAGCAGTTACTGCTACGGAGCCTGTGTGGCTTTCAGTAGGCCCCATGGCAGGTACCTACCAGGGAGCGGCACCAGGCGGGATGAGTCGGGGGAGGGGAGGCTTTCCATCCAGAGCAGGAGCTGCTGCTCAACCACCGCTTTTAGGGAGGAACTTCAATGCCTCTGGGAATAACTTTGAGAGCTGTTGCTCAACCAGCTGTCATACCCAACTAGGTGCAATACTGCCTGCCAGGGCCTTCAGGGCAGCTGCTGCAAAGGCAGCAAACAACGTGGTCGCTCCACCTGAGGCTCCAATGCGCACAACCTTTGAATAGGCTGCTATGGCTCTTGCAGAAGCACTCTCACCGTGGACGGCGAAGCTCGTCCGTTCTTGGAGGACCACGCCAAGGTAGCATCATCAGCTCGCTCTAGGCTCAAGTTGAGCTTTGCTCCTGCACAGTTTGTCTCCAAGACCTGATCAGCCTTGCAATCATCCTCACCTGGTGGCACTTCGGCGACGGTCTGTTGTCAGTGTCAGGCTTCTCCGGGGCCGGCAGGTATTCCTTTTTCTCAGCGACGGTGGGTACGTGACGGTACGGGACGTCACCGCCCGCGGGGAACGCCGAAATGAACCGTCTGGGCGGCGTCTTCGGCGCGTCCGGCGGCTCCTTCTTTGGTTCGATCGTCACGTCTGGGCTCTTTGGCGGTTCGGGCAGTTTTGGCGTCGGGTCCTTCCGCTTGTCGTCGTCACCTGATTTCGAATCTCCCTCTGCAAAAAGAAAACAAAATCAGAATAATAGATTCTATTATATTGGAGCTGCAACCCAAGGAGGAGGAGAATCGTATAAATTACATGTCAGAAAAATCTGAAATTGGTTTTAAAAAATCCAGCTCGGCGAGCATGGTACGAGATAGGTCTGACACCACCAAAAAGTTGCTCCAAGTGGTGCATGTAAGCCCCGAAAGTAGAGAAAATAGGATATTAAACTTTTTCTAAAAAACGCTGCAAATTTTACACAAGGGTTTATTATTCTTTGATATAGGTTACATGTGCAGAAATTTAATTCTGTCAATTAAAAAAATTTTTTTTAGGAGTTTTATTTTTCAAAAAAATTGTTTTTGGAATTTTTTTCAAACATTTACCTATTTGCTTTTTTACTTGAAAAATATTTGATCTGGGCTCTTTCAATAATCCCGTTTGTAGCCCCTATAGATCGCCACAGTGAAATCGGATCGTTCCAGGACCCCAAAAAATGGATTATACGTCCAAAAATACTTCGAAAACGACACCTGACTCGATCCCACAGCCAAAAGCCTTCAAAAAAACAATTTCCGTAGCCCAATTTTAGCCTCATAGCACCCCACGGGTTTGGGCGTTCGGGCTGGAAACCTTGCGGGGACAACTAGATGGTAAACCAAGTATTTTGTCAAAATTTCAGATTTAAAAAAAAAAATCCTACTGCCCAAAACGGCCCGGGCGGCGGACGGACATTTCGGTTTTAAAATCTAGACTTCTTGATATGGATAATGTCAAATTTTGAGGCCGATCGGAGTCGTCGACCTCCGTCGCGATTACGTAGGTGTATTATTTCAAGAATAATAAACCAAAATTTGAAAAACACGGAAAATTAGTTTTCACGAGTAGATGAGAAAAATTTGAAACCACCAAAATGTTGCTGTTGTGACGTATCAGTTGCTCCAAAAAGGGCTGGAGCAGTTGACAGGATGTTGAGATGGCGTTGAGCCTAGGGGTGTACGCGGCTGGAAGGGGTATGAGGCCAGGCGGGAGAGGTCGGGGGTTGGCTGGTTTTAGCCAGCAGTGGGTGGCCCCCTAGCGAACCAGTTAAAACCCTCCGACATGGACGACATTATACGGTGAATTTACAATAATTGTAAATTATTTACATGGCTGAAAATTAAAGGTCATCTTAAGGCCGATATAGACAACCGAGCAGATACCAATCTGGCCTTATCTTTAGCAAAAAACGGCCGACACAGATCGAGGCGAGTCGACAAAAAAATGCGAGTCCAAGGCTGAGCCTCCCCCACATCCCATTTGGAAGGAAACAACTATTAATTGAAATATGCCACATCAATCCACTTCGTACACCTGAGGAACCTCTGCGAAAAAACACGGGGGGGTCCGGCCAGGAAACCCGTTAGATCATGCGTGCTGCTTCCGGAGTGACCGGAGGCCATCTCCCCCCACTGCGCACCTCCCTGACCGCTATCCCCCACCGCTTGCCGAATCGCGGGACTATGCAAAGATGGATACCTCGCTAATACAATCGAGAAGTTCGTCGCGTTCCAGTTGATAAAAACTGATTCGAAACCAGCGGACATTCCCGTTTGGGAGATAAGATTAAGTTGCAAAGTTAAGGTTTACGCGCGCCAGCAAGGAATGTCTTCTTTATGGTTCTTCGTTTCGGCCAAACTAAGCGTTTCTATTACCTACCTACGATTTTCCGAAGGGTTTTTGGTGCGCTGAATACAAATAGGAAGTCCATTTTTCCGCCTCGGTCGGCTGTAGGTAGGTACCATACGAATTTTCACTGTCGTTGAACTGGGCACATTTTTATGCGATTTCTTCAGCCTGAGCTATACAGCCTCAGGCGGTGTCTTCAGCTTCGATTTAAAAAAAAAAAAAGAAAATAAATAAATAAAACAACCATCGGAGGTTTACGTGTTGGGGTACTTTTGGAGCTCAATAATTGAAATTATTTCACCAAAATCGGTTCACTACCTCATTCAGGTACCTATTAAGAGACTAGGTTTACTAACGAGTAGGACTTAAGCTTCAAAGTCTTCTCTATGTTTTCCTTGTCGTTTCCCTCAAACTAAGCTTTTCTACTACAATACGAAGGTTTTTGGTGCGCTGAATCTGAATAGGAAGCCCGATTTATGAACATAGCTCAACTCACGGCTGTACCTACCATACGATCATCATCTTCATTGAGTGGTCTTGATTTTAGGCGGTTTCTTTCCTGAGCTACGTAAAATCCGAATAAGATCATTCATTGGAACAGAATGCTTTTGGAGACAATGCCGAACATTTTGAGCTCAATTTCATCAACATCTTTACACATATAATCACGTGAAAAGATGAACCATTAAATAATCACATTTTGAAGTCCAAGTTTTTGGAGACAAATTGCCGATCATTTTAGGTATATTTTGATCAAAATCGGTTAACTATCAAGGGGGTAGAACAGCACTTCAAGCTTCTAAATCTTCTCCATGATTTCCTTTCCATTTCGATCAAACTAAGTTTTTCTACTAGGTACTCTATTTCCGAAGGTTTTTGGTGCGCTTAATCTAAGATTTATAATCTAAATATATTTAATAGGAAGTCAGTTTAAAACAGACGATTTCGGAAGTCCGTTTTCCCGACTGGCTCACCTCACAGCTAAATAGTTTTTTAAATAAGTAGGTAGGTAATTTTCATCTTCATAAAAATATTATAATATGCGAAAAATATACATTATAATATGAACATATTATAATATGTGAAAAATAATATGTGAACAATATAGCTGCTCTATGACTTCTTCTTCTTCAGCTATATGACTCCTAAAACTGGAACTTCCAATGATTTGTATTTTGCACATATTATAATAGGTATTATAATATGTGAAAAATATAAATCATTAGAAGTTCCAGATTTAGGAGTCATATAGCTGAACATGTTGAGCCCAATTGCATCAAAATCAGTTCGCAGTTAAGCGACTAGCACTGTAAAGGTTTATGCACTTTATGCAGTGGAGTTGGTTTCTCTATGCGTTTCCTAGTTTCGCTCAAATTAAACTTTCTCGAAGGTTTTTGGGGCGCTCAAGTCGAACAGGAAGGCAATTTTTTCGGCCTGGCTTGCCTTAAGGCCGTACACGACGATTTTTCGATGTCAAACATCATTAGGGGGCACATTTTTTCTTCAACCTGAGCAAGTAGCTCAGGTCATTTAATAAAATTTATTTCATTTAATGAAAAAGATCATACATTGGGGGTGTGGGAGATAATTGAGGACAACAACAAACTCGCCATTTTCCTGAAATATCGCCTTTAACGTTAAACTTCTTTTTTTTAATAATGAAATTGGGCTCAAAATGTTCGAAAAAAATGTCCCCCAGAACTATACTAGTACCTCCAGTATTTTTTTCGTATTAAATTTTTTACATAATCACTAGAAGCTCACTAGAAAAAACGACTTTTCTTCAGTTTTCACGTTTTTTTCTCCAATTTTCGCTGTCCTGACAAGCGCCACTTTGGGTGTTACTTTCCTGGTCAAATATCGATATTTGCATGCTATCGACTGCCGGAGGCCATCTTGAAATCGGTGCCTCCTTGACCCCCCTCCCCCCGGCCACCAAGACATGAATCTGAAGATCTTTTTCACGGCAGAGGACACCAACATCCCCCCTCAAGACCCTCACCTTGCTCTTGTCAAGGATTCCTCTCATTAACGGCCTCGGACAATTGCCCGAGATATTAAACGCTCCCTCGCCCCGACCTCTGCTTGCAGGATATCCGCGGTTTTTCACCCGTGAAATTTGCATAAATACAGTTTTTTTCTTCGAAAATTGCATGGACGAGGAGCTCATTAGGCGGCTCACACGGCTGCATACAAAATTTCGCAAGTAATCACCCCAACGGGATTGTGAGTGACATTCGCCATTCACTTTTGGCGATCGTTAACACCCCTAATGGTTTCACTAATCGACTTATCGACCCGAATCGAAAATCATCAAATGAGCTACTTACCAACACGTCAACTTTTCACTTCAAATTAAACGTAGGATATCCGCGGTGAAAACCCATTTCCATTAGTATCATCGGATCAAATTAAAATTACCCCACCTCCACCAGGTTCAAAATTCCTCATCATGTCAGAGCTTCGGCAGTTATTTTATTGACAACTATGAAACGGCACTTTTTCATTACATATTTTCCAAGTTTTTTTCCCACCGTTAATTTAACTACCGGTAATAAATTCATGTTAAACCCCGCTGAACGCGAATTCGGGTCTTTTATACGTCGTTTTATTGGGCGGATTTTCTTCCTTTTTTCAATTTCTATCTCTCTCTTTTTTATTTTTGAATAATTTTTTCTTCCTAATGACACCGGCAGTTCTGCTCCGTTTTCAAAGAGCCTCTGAAAAGTGAAGCAACGTCGTCGTTAAAAAACTTTTTTACGGGCAGAACGGAACGAGAAAATAAAATAGGCTTATAAAATTCCTCGAGCGGGTGTACAGCTTGAAAAAAAAAGAACAAAAAATGATTTATTTTTTACAAAAGTGACTAATTAAAATAAAATTGTGCATCAGTGACGTTTGAATCTGAAGTCCTTTAATTAGGAATAAAAGTGAATCCGCTCCAAAATTGAAAAAATTAAAAGTAATTAAAAATTAAAAACAAAATTAACATAAATAATTAAAGAAAATTATTGATGAATCAATAAAAAGAAATAAAAAGTTAGTAAAATGGAAAACAATAAATGAAATAAAATGAATGTTCAAAAGTTGAAATTACATGAAACGCGGCAACTTTAATTATGTATAAATTTTATTGTCAATTAAAAATTATTTTAAAAAACAACAATGCAAATCGAATTGCAAACCCGTATTGTGTTAGGATAGATAATAGACCCCAAAAAAATAAATTCTACATATACAGAAAATGCCTAGAAAAAGACACCTCATTCGACCTCCTGCGCAAGATCCTTCAGAAACCCCATTTTTATAATCGGAGAATCCTCAAACATCCCCAAAGTGTAGGTACTTCGATAACGACACCACACTCAACACCTAAACCTAAGCCCTTCAAAAACCTTTCCTGTAGCCTCTTTTCACCCATACAAAGCCCTACGGTACATTCCGATGGGTTTGAAATGCCTATAAATGGATTCCACTACCAAAAATACTTGGAAAACGACACCCCACACTACGCCTTAACCTAAGCCCTTCAAAAACTCCTCCTGTAGCCCCCATTTTACGCCCACAGAGCTCCACGGTGCAGTCGGATGCGCCTGAAAACCCTATAAAATTTATTCATTTATATTTATTCATTTAAAATGAATCCACGGTGCATTCGTGTGGATCTGAGACCCCTAAATGAATTATACGTCCCAAAAATACTCCGAAACCGACACCTAAATTCTGTTAAAAAACCCCTTTTCAGCCTCGGAGATGATTTCATTTATCATTTTGAACGTGGACGCGCTTCATTTTTATTTCATCAACCTCTTTTACTCTTGACGGCATCAGTTCCGCCAAGGGGGGACCTTCTGTGCAAAGACCTCCAATTTGGACGGTGACGGTCGGCGTCGTCAATCAGACGAAGGTCGCCGTTAGAGGACCATTAAACGAATGGGATCGACTAGCGTGAAAATTGGAAGATTCAAAAGATTCGCAGATGAATTTGTGAAGTTTAAACTGTTACAACGTTGATTACATCGATAGTTGAGATGGTAGTTAATAGTAGGTAATTGTTGATAATTCGTTGACTCGTTGAGAGTTTACGGTGAAAAGATGAGGGTAGGTATAATTAATGAGTACCTAGTACTTGATAGGTAGTTGATACGTTGAGAGCTATACCGACTGTAGGTATGATTGACATCGATGGTATGTTAATAGGCCTACTAATGTCAGTTTCTCGACCAATTCACTCGAAACATATGGCTGCGGGGTCAATGAATTAACGCCTTCTCCTAACGTCAACGTTTCGAATAATGTATATCTATCAGGGCTGCAAAGAGCACCCTAACGAACATTAATTATATTATATTATAATTATAATTAACATTCGATTATATTATAATCTTTGGACTCTTTTCCGTTGGTGGGCTTCAAATCCAATAATTCAAATTTATTAAAGTTAAACCTATGGTTCTCTGCTCGGCGAGTTTTCAATTATTGGGGCTTCCTGAATAGCTGACGCATGGTTGGACAACTTATTCAAAGCAAAGAGATGATTTAAATTCACAAAAACCTACCAAATGGCATCAATTATTGATCAACCATCAACAACCATCCTACTATCATAGTAGGACGGATGTTGCCAAGCATTTACACTACTAAGATAACACTCCATTATCATCCACTCTAACTGCTCGTTAATAGTAACTATTAATGTTAATGTTAGGTACAATTTAATTTCGTTGTAGGTACAGTTAGCTTTTATTGATCTCATCATTATGCACCCATTTTTTCTCCCTCTTGTCACCCTGAAACCCTGTCTACTTTTTCCCTTTTTTCCTCCTCTAGTCACACTGAAATCGTAAACTTTTTGACCATAAATTATGGGCCACAAGGTGTCAACTCTGATGTGTGCTGTTAACACAATCTGCTCTCAAAACCTGACAGGTTCTACAGTGCTCACTCAATAATCAGTATTGGTTTCAATTCGGTTGCTTCAGAAATTAAACTTTAATCAGTGCCAATCCACTTCTTCCTTTCAGTTTTAGACCACCAATGTAATAGTGTTCAAATTTGAGTGCTTAAGCCACAGTCCCAATGGTGTGTTCTGTAGCAGTAGTTTTTATGTATAGTCCATAAGTTTACCATATTGATGTTCCTTCCTTGAGGTGCTTTTTGCAGGCCAGATGATGAACGATTAATTATCCGAAACTTTGGCTCAAGGAGAAGGCGTTATTTTATTGACTAACGAGAACCTCGAGAACTCACAGACATTTGTATGTTAATACGTTGGTAGTATTTTGATATGTAGAGAGATACATTGATGGTATTGTGTTGTGGGAGCACTGTGATTGCTTGGATCTACCGCACACCGACGAATTAGCAGCATAGGATCATGCAGTGAGCATGCAGGCGACAGCTTGCCCGATGGAATTCCCTGTTGATGAAGGACAGATGTCTCTACCACAAGTGGGAAACACCTGGGGGCCACTTGCATTGTAGATAGTAGTTACCACTAGCCAAGTTCCCGCAGAACTGTTTCAGTAGTGCCAGGAGGACTATTTGGGTTCCGGAAAACGCTGGGTAAGGTTCGTTAACGCTTCTGGCTGAGTGAAACAAACCATAGCTGGACCATTTGATAGGATGGGCAATAAAACCCTGTGGCATTTTCAAAAACAAAGTAGAGAAAACAGTTCGTCCTTGTAGCTTCCAGTTAGTTTACAAATTGGCACGAGACGATGGCATCCCAAATCAAGCAAAAATAGTTGCCACAGCATTGGTCGAGCACGTCATCAGCGACGCCAGAGTTTCACAATGACCAGGGACGAATTCGAGTCTAAGCTGAAGAAAGAAATGACCCACCTTTTGTTTGTTTTTACTCAATCGAACAATAACCAAATGGAAGCGAGCTCCAAGTAACAGAAGAACTTGGTCAGGCCTTCCATGAAGGAAGAGCCACTCTAAGCAAGCATATATGCAGGAAACCGGTAAGGGGTGTCAGAAGGATCACGGGGTTCATATTTAGCACGAAACAGAACCTTAGGACTTCAAGGCTGGTGATTGGGTGCGGCTGCATGAGTGGAACGGCCGGATGCTGCCCTAAGCTCCAATCTCAATGGACAAGTCTTGATAGGGATCCAGCTGGGAAAACCAAGAAACTGGTCCTCATTAGGGCTGGCGGTAGTGTGATGGCAACCATCACAGCATGTTGATACGTAGAGTCTCATTGAGTAGTTGCCAAACGAAGTGAGGCTGTGATCGTGTTCCGCAAAATTGGACCTGGGGTCCTGAAATTTTGAGAGACCTTACACCTCCAGAACTTCCTATGTTTTTGGTGTCGATCCGGCTGCGACAGCGGCAATTGCAGACGTCTAAATGCAAGAAATTTGAGAATCTGACGAATGATTCGCTTTTAGGGTCAGATTCTCTCGGGCCTTCTTTGACCTGCCAAGTTCGACGGAAGCACATCCAAAACGTTGCTATTCATAGCATCAGCCGCAGCGGCCGCAAAATTGCGCATAGTAAAAAAAAGTATTCGGTGACGTTTATCAAGTTTTTCGACCTATTGACTCCAACGGAACTTTCAGGGTCTTCACCATCACCTTGCCTGACGCACCTGCTCAGCGGACCCACGACGTTGATACATTGAGAGTTGCATTGATGATCGTTGATTGAAGTTGAGATAGACGGTAAGTTGGAAGGCTGATGGTTTAAGTTGGAAATAGCTCAGTACCTGTCCACTCGCTCAGATACCAGCATCCATCCCGTCTCTTGATCCTCTTGGGTCCTTCCGTCCTCGCCCATTTAATGATCCACGAGGCTCCAGACGTCTTGATGATAAAACATGTGCCCGCACGCATCTCCAACATAACTTTGTTGAGACCCCAGAAAACGTTTTTTCTAAATCCGCCATTTCGGAGCTCTGAATGGAAACAAAACATCCTTTTGAACGGTCTTATCTTTCTGCCTCATTCAAATTCACCGGAGTTTTTTCAACTTGTGTCGTGACGAAGGCCATTAAAATTTCTCGGACAAAAGAAGGAGATACGTTGAACCGTGGGGTTTATTGTTTGTGGGCCTGTTGTTTTGCTGAAACGTGAAAGGTCGTATTGGAAATGTTGGCTTTGGTTAGTGAGTGGATTGAGTGACCCGTGAGAAATTCAGAAGCACGACAAATATTTGCTACTGATGGATATGTTTTTCTGTATCCAGGTCAGTTGACCCCTTTTCTCTCTTGAGGAAATCCGAACTGCAGATGCGAAAAACGCTAGAAAACAAAAAATTGCCATTTCGGGGCATCGGGAGGTTCTCACGGTTCGGCAAAGGGGTACGAAAAGGGTCAAACACCCTCGCGGAAGGTTTTTCTGGGATTGTGGGAAATTTGACGAGGAGATTCATCCTTGTCGGGCAGATGTCGAGGTGTTTCCAGGATACTCGACCAGAAGATGTTCCCACGCCCTCTGAAAGGGAAACCGAACCTTTTGTGAGCCCTTCTACCTGCTCTATTTCATTAAGGGCTCAAGGTGGCCACCGAGGTTTATTATCCGGATTGATCGCAATGCAGGAAATGCGGCAAGGAAAAATCAAGACCAGAAAGGATTTGGCCATTTGTAATTTTTGTTTATCAAAAGAGAAAACTGCGGGGGTCTCAAATTGGGCGTAACTCGTTTCGGCACAATCAATAATTGTTATCGAGTCAATTAATTTTGCTACTATTCGGCACAGCCCGGGGGTATGGTACCCCGAGGGGTGACATGCCCAGCGGTTAAGAAGTTGTTGGAATCTAGACTTCTTGAAACGTATGTATAATGTCAAATTTAGAGGCCGATCTGAATTTTCGACCTCCGTCGCGATTACATAGGTGTATTATTCCAAGAATAATAAACCAAAATTGATTCGACATACGGTAGAAATGCGCGTCTTCAAGGATGTCCACCCATCAAAGTAAAAAAAAAAAAAAAAAAAAAAAAAAAAAGATTGATTATGAGAAGACGGACACTGTCACAATTTTACCTCACTACATAAGTGATTTGGAAGAATCGATAATTACCTCCGTAACAACGCACACAGAAGAGATGCTCCTGACGGCCCTAACATCAAGAAGCGATTAAGCAATCGAGAGACTGTGACCCTTCAAACATACGAATCATTCAGAAGACCACCAAACGGCAAAACGGGATAGATCTAAAACTCACACGGTAGGGGTACTCGAAACTAATCGAAAAGTTTCGACCATTCATAGACATAATACAGATTTCATTGTCATGAAAATACAATCCAAGTTTTTCAGTCATTCCCCCTCAAAAAGGCCGTTTTGAAGTAATTTCGGTAGTCTTTTATCGATTAGTTTTTAAATTTCTAATATTTTCAAATAATTAGTTATTAACGCTCCTGTCCTAATGGTTATCATAAATAAGAAACCAAGAACAAAGTCAACTCATTTACCGTCAAGGTGGTTCTATCTGCCCCCCAGGGGGATGACCCTGTCGTTTAGAATCTGGTGCACCTGTGTGTTTAGTTAGCATGACAAGCAGGTTGGAGGGCCACAATGGAAATGAGGGGGAGATTTAGCCGGATGAATGCGTTATTGATCATGTTGATCGTTTTCGACAAGAAGGTCCACCCAAGCGGCAACTTCTTGAGTTACAAGATAAAGAAGAGAAAAAAATCTTTGATAAAAGGTGCCTTGTATACAAATTGACGAGAAAAAGGATGATTACTAAATATTATTCAAATTTTTCGGTAGTTTAATGAAAATGGGTGTGGATTCATTTAAAATCAAGCCGTAGGCTACTGTGTCCAGCTGTGATGCATATGAATGAACTTGTGGTGACAATGGCGGATCCAGTCCGGACCAAAGCTAGTTGTCACTTCAATAACGGTGTCGCTACAGGTGCGCCCGTTGCCCGTATGGAGGTTTATCAGCAAAAATGAGGCAGCTGCCGCAAAAAAAAAAAAAAAAAAAAAAAAAAAATTGAATCCGAAACATTTCAACGTAGCTTTTTGCTTCAGTTGACCAATTAAAACAACCACAACCCACGTCCATTGTATGGTAATGCGTGTGGGAGGATCGTGTCAAAGGCGGATCCTCACTCTGCAGATGGAGATACAAGGAGGAGGAAAGGTCACGAGATGCCAAAATAGAGATCCCATCGGGGGGAGTAAAGCCAGTCGAGCGAGGAGGAACAACGCTGTAATTATGGAGCTCATAAAAGTTCACCGGGACACGAAAATGTTCCTAACAAATAGTTAGGAAAAATAATTATGTCTGTCCGCCGCTTGAGCGGTGGGAGTTTCGTTTTTAATCCGACATTTTCATAATGATAGAAGAATATTATAATCAGTCGTCGTTGTAGTAGTATCCGCAACGTTTTCAGCCATACCGCCCTAACCTACAGGAGGGGTTTTCGAAGGGTTTTGATAATCGAGTATGACCCGGTCTGCAAAACAGGTTCAAACTGGAGCTGTGTAGCGTACTTTGTAAGAAGTAATTCGTCAATCACTGCCCTGTGCATCATCTTTACTGATATACTCGAATCGATTAGTGCAGGGCAGAGATGTCCTTTGGCGAGCAGATTGCATTATTGATGAAATATCGAAAGAAAACTATCGTTAATCAGTACCATCAATATATCAACGGATCAATATCCATAGTGCCAATATATCGGGGGGAAATTATCGATAATCGATATATCGCCCCAAAAAAATCATTAAATGAAATTTTATGGCTGATTCTCAGGAAAAGTGCGCTTTTCATGTCACTGGGGCGTCAAGAGAGACTGAAGAGTGCTGGGGAGGATTTTTTTTCTGTGGCGATTAGTATTCCCTCCCACCTAACTGGTACACATGTTATACGCCCTCTGAAATGTATGTATAAAGTTCAAATGTAATGTTAAACGTGAAAAAATTTTGACTTGGTTACAAAAATTGACTTGGTTACATCCACGTTACTGACATTTAATGTCAGTAACGTGGATGTAACCAAGTCAATTTTCATGTATTCAAACTTGTGGTATGTCCAAAACACAAAGAGTTCGAAACCAAGCGCCCATCTCCAGTATCTGGGGATGTCTGTCAACGATTTCCCCAGTTTCTGAATTCATTCATGTGTTTTAGGTTCAGGTGGGAGGTCTGTAAACTTTGCACTTTGCACTTTAGTTTTGCACTTTCTTTTTGCTTGCTGTTATTCTACTTGTTGAGCTTGAAAAATTCATGGTCAACGTTTTTTTTCTGCCATTAAAGTGGAGGAGTACAGAGCGTTGAAAGGCGATTTGACAGTGGTGTGGATGAATAGTCGTCAGTGGCATGGAAGCATAATTAATCTACGCTACTGACAATACTATATCGCATATACATGCAAATATGAGTAATTCATGTTTAGGAGAATATATACATGCAAATACCTGTAATACTATACAAATAGTAGTATACCTACCTAAATAGTAGTAATACCTACTATATTAATTACTAGTAGGTTTGTATTAAGTACTAGTAGTTTATTGTATATGTTATATTTACTAGTAATTAAATTTTATATGTTAAGTTAAATTATTTGTATCTGTAGGCGTATATGTATTATGTAATAATATACTATGTACAATATTTACTATGTACATGCACTTACGTTCATGTACACAATGTACATAATGTGCATTATATAATTACATAATAATATATAAGTAACTATGTACATTATGCTATAATACTATTATACAATAACATTATTATATAATAGTATTATTAATAACATAATATAATGTTATAATGTTAATGTTATATGTATGTAATAACATAATATAATAATATTTTATTAATATCATTATTATTACATTTATTATGGTGTACATATATAGTTACTTATTACATCAATTATAAAATTATAAGTACTTATAATATACTTGATAAAGTACTTTATTATAAGTACTTATATTATTATAAGTACATTATGTACACAAATAACTATGTACATTATGTACATGTGCACAATGTACAATAACTACAATGTAATTGTATTTGTAATTGTAGGGTATTGTAGTAACGATATAATTGATGCTCCTTAATAGGTAGTAGTTAATACAATGTAATTAATTACATACAAATAGGTATTACTACTATTTATTTGTTGTTGTAGGGTTAGTATACTATAGTAATACCTAATAATTTTATAAATATACAATTTTTACCTATACAAATAGGTAAAAGTATACTCGAATGTCCATACCCACCACGTCCGTAGCGTGGATTAATAAAAATTTAAATTTCGTTTTCTGGGTTAAAAACGGATTCCGATCTCGGAAAAGTGGTTTAAACTATCCTGCTCCCCCATTAGAACAAAAAGAAAAAAGAAAACCCCGAGTCTAAACACGTAAGGTTTTTGAAAATCTGGAAGCTCAAAAGCGCATTTTTCCTGAGAATCAGCCTTATAAAAGCATATTCGTAAAACTCTTAGTAAAAAAAAAAATAAAAATAAAAAATCGCAAAATTTGTAAAACTGGGTAGGCAACTCTACTCATGTCACACATATATCGGTTGGAAACTATCGATACTTGATATTTATCGGTAAAGCAAGACTTGTACTGATAGGATAGATTGTAGTACGTATCAGTAGAAAATTATCGATAGGTAATCGGCGGCAAAAATATCAATAATAATTTTCATTCCTAGAATGCATCGAGGATTAATCCGTCAATATCTACCATGTGTTTAATAAGAATTAGGCATTGAATTTGTGTTCGTTATTCTTTAAGTAATCAATCGTTTCAGCAGAAGGAGTTTTTGGTTTACTATTCTCACGATAATCAACCCATAATTTCGGGTCGGAGCTTGAAATTTCAAGCTCCGGGAATTTATACCCAGTTCTCCATCTACCAGGTCTGCTCTACCGATCGCTTCAAATCGGCGTGGAAGGGGGTTTTGAAGAATTTAGATTAGGGGGTCAAGCGGAGTGCCGTTTTCGAAATATATTTGTCCGCAGAATCCATTTAAAAGAGAATCCATTATGTTCAGTCCCATCTGGCTACACAGTGGTGCTCTTTTAGGGTAAAAAGAGGCTATAGGAGGGGTTTCTGAAGGGTTAAGGTTAAGGCGTCGTATGGGGTATCGTTTTCAAAGTATTTTTGGCCGAAAAATCCATTTATAAATGGGTATTTCAGACCCATCTGACTTCACCGTTGGGCTTTGTGGGAGTAAAAAAGGAGCTACAGAAGATGTTTTTGAAGGGTTTTATTTAAGGCGTTGAGTGGGGGGTCGTTTTCGAAGTACTTTCGGACGTAGGTAGAATCCGTTTGGGGGTTTCAGACCCATGGTGGCTACACCGTGGGGCTCTGTAAGGGCAAAAAGGGGCAACAGGAGGGGTTTATGACGGGTTAAGGTTAAGGCGTCGGGTGGGGTATCATTTTCAGAGTATTTTAGTAGCCATTTATACAGATTTCAGACCCATCTGACTCCACCGTGGGGTAAAAATCGAACTACTGGAGAGGTTTTTGAAGGGTTTAGGTTAAGGCGTTGAGTGTGATGTCGCTTTTAAAGTATCTGTGGGCGTAATATCCATTTATCGGGGGTTCAGAATCATCCGACAACACTTTGGGGCAAAAAAATGGGTTTTTGAAGGGTGAGGGTTAAGACGTCGTGTGGGGCATCGTTTATCAAGTAGTTTTGGACGTAGAATCTATTTATAAGGGGTTTAAGACCCATCTCGCTTCACCGTGGGGCTCAAAGGGGCCGCAGTAGGGATTTTTAGAGGGTTCAGGTTAAGGCTTCGTGTGGGGTGTCGTTTTCAAGTATTTTTGAACGTAGAATCCATTTATGGGATTTTGGGACGTTTTTATGTATGTTTGGACGTAAAATCAAATTTTGGAGGGTCTCATAACAATCCGACCACACTATGGGGATGTTCGGGGCTTTTACGGGGCTATAAATGTGGCTCTCAACCGACTTTGGCCATGAGGTCGAATGAGGTGTCGTTTACGAAGTAATTTTGAGCGTAGTGCGCGTCCATTATTATCATGTTAGACGCTATGTACATTCCCTTCCGACTGGCACACATTGCGACTCCTATCCGTGTCAAAACCCCCTTTCGAGCAGTAACAGGCAACATAAAAATCATCCTTCACGAAAAACCTCCGAACGGAGTGGGAGTTTGACAAACGCCATTGTAAAGGCTTTTGAAAAGGCGGACAATCGAGGGCTTTTCAGTACAGCCAGGTACGGAGGTACAGACAGGCTCAACCCCCCCCCCCCCCCCCTAACGACTGTCTAAACAACTTCTTTACAACATTCTGTCTTCGGTTCGCCACGTAAGATGATTTTTCACTCGGGAAAGAAATGAAATATCCCACAGGAGACAACAAAATGCTCGTCGGAGTCGATATTGAGGAGAATACCGGCAGAACCTGGTTAAATGCAAAAGTCACGTTAGCGTGTAGTGGTCCCAGTTTCGCTCGTAAACGTCTCTGCAATGAAAAATGAGCTCCTTCGCTTAAAAATGAATTAAGCATTGCAACAAAGGCTCACATTTGACGTGTATAAATAAAAATTTTATGCTTCTCTCGCTCTTTTATTTTATGTCGTGAAACACTCGTTCAACATCCAGACATCGATACGCCAGCGTCCTTGGAAAAGGCGACAAAAAAAAAAAAAAAAAAAAAAAAAAAAAAAAAAAAGCGATATTTTATTCCTCCTCGGATTCCCTCAAGCTCTTTGCATTAAACTGACGATACGAACACCTGTTGCGCAATGGATTTACGGCGGAAAATCGCCCACGCGGTTTTGTCCGTCCCAAGTCTTGACCCAGTGAGTTTTGTTGACAATCGGCTATTCGACCCGTTCGAAATGTGTTGATAACCAAAAACTGACCAATTAGTCCGAATAAACCGCAGTATCGCAATTAAAGGAGCAAAAACGCTGCAAATTTTCCACAAGGGTTTATTATTCTTTGATATACGTTACTTGTGCAGAAATTTAATTCTGTCAATGAAGAAATTTAAAAAAAATTTTTTTTTGGATTTTTATCTCAAAAAAAATTTTTTTTTGGATTTTTTTGTTCAAAAATGTGTTTTTTCAAAAATTCTGTATTTTTTACTCGAAAAATATTTAACATCCTGGAATCCTTCAAAAATCCCATTTTTCGCCCCACGAATGCCCTAAAGATCGCCCCAGTGAAATCGGATCGTTCCGGGACTCCAAAAAATGGATTCTACGTCCAAAAATACTTCGAAAACGACACCTAACTCGATTCCATAGCTAAAAGCCTTCAAAAAACCCCTCCCGTAGCCCCATTATAGCCCCATAGCGCCCCACGGGTTTGGGCGATCGGACTGAAAACCTTGCGGGCACAACTAGATGGTAAACCAAGTATTTTGCCGAAATTTCAGATTTTTAAAAAAATTCCTACTGCCCAAAACGGCCTGGACGGCGGACGGCGGACGGCGTACGGCGGACGGACATTTCGGATTTAGAATGTAGACCTCTTGAAACGGATAATGTCAAATTTTGAGCCCGATCGGAGTCGTCGACCCGTGTCGCGAAAACATAGGTGTATTATTCCAAGAATAATAAACCAAAACCGTTGTGAATCCACCCCATTAATGAACCGTTCGAAACAAGACAAAAACCGAAGAAGACGAGGGAAAAAGTTGAAGTCATGTTTTTGCTCGTTTTTGTTCTCCCCAAACTGTTCACTGAAATAGGAATTCATGATCGAGATTTCATCACAATCCGCACCAAAGAAACCGTTCTAGCGTTACCTGAACTCTCCTTGAAAAAATAGCCTACCCTTCTTGTTTCTATGGACGCAGTTACGGTCTGAGGAACGCGAAGGGAACAAAAAAGGGCCAACCTGTCTCGGGGCCGACGGAACCTGTCGACTTAATTGGGCCCTTAGAATAGGGAGATGTCTGGTAGAGAAAAATAACAACAGAGATTGGCGATAGAGGGAATTTTCGTAAAAAAAAAAAAATAATAATAATAATAATAAAAAAATAAAATACACTGCCAAGGCAATGGCACATGAGCTTCCTCGTGGTAAGTTCAAAATGAAAGTAGAACTACGTTGACAACTTTGTCACTGTAACAAGAAAATTACGTTACAGGATGATTCTGAACCCACTGATGCAGGGAGTACCACTGATGCAGTCGCGATGAAACTGATAGGGGACCATCTAAGGCTATACCCACACAATTCCTGAATATTTGATTGAAATCCGATCAAAATTGTGGGAGTTATGGCTGTGGCAAGGAAATTACGTTCGCGCATGCGCTGAGCGTACCCCTGATTCAATCTTAATGAAACTGATAGGGGACCATCTAGAGCTATACCCACACAATTCCTGAAAATTTGATTGAAATCCGATCAAAATTGTGAAAGTTATTCCAGTTTCAAGAATTTCACATTAGCGCATGCGCAGAGCGTACCGCTGATTCTATTGTGATGAAATTCGTAAGGGACCTCAAGGAGCCTTATCCGCATAATCCCTCAAAATTTGAGCTAAATTCATTCAAAATTGTGTAAATTATGGCTGTAACAAGGAAATGCGGACAGACCGACAGACACGGAACCAAATTTGTTCAGTAGGCTATGAAACGCAAAATGCGAGTGGAAATTTTGAATTCGGACAACAAAAATTGTTTGGCTCCCGAAAGTGAACACAAGGCTTCCGCTGCTTCGCAGACTCGGAAGCAAAACCAAGTAGATAGTAGAATTGGTGGGGCATTTCTTCTTCGTGCACGGAATCATCTAAAACCCTAAGAAAGGCAGTAGTTTAACGGTGAAATGGATCTAAATGGAAGGAAGCCAGTGTTATTATTGAGGTAGGTGAGATGATACGTTTTTGTATTGAAATTTAGGTATCGAACATTACCAAAAAATTGATTGTTCACTATTCTACGATATAGGAGGCACTTGATGTTTGACTTGAGCTGCGTTTGCAGAGCAAGTTCTGGCTCTACGGAATCGAATCTGAACTCGAACGCTTCCAGAAATCAACTCTCCCCTCCACTTTTAGAACGCCAGAACTTCGGCAAACGACAAAATAGCTCCAATATGAGATCAGAGAAGGAAATGAAGTGCAACATCGATCCAGGAGGTATCGGAATTCTGGAAGTTAAAAAAAAGAAGACCAGTAGAACTGCCGATTCCGAACGAGTTTTGGATAGGTTACCTATATGCCTACCTACTGCCAGGCCACGACATACCCGGCGAATCCCGATGCCTACCCTGCTACCTACCACAACTTGTTCATGCTTACCTTCTCAGCCATGAGCTGCGAGCTATGTTTAAGAACTTTAAACGATAACATTTCAACGAAAGTGGGGTGTTTGGCTTGTGCTGCCGACGAAATGACGGGATATTGGGCGTCTTTTTATTGTTGAAAAGCGTGATCGAGCCAGCTTACATAAAAAGAGAAATTCGACCAGGCAGCACAATCATGTCGGACAAGTAGCATACAGCACCCCCAGTAGCCACGGCTTTATACAAAAAACAGTCAACCATTCGGAATATTTCATCGACCCTGTGTTGGGACCTCAGACACAGACTATTGAGTGATTATGGAGAGTGATCAAAAACAGATACGCATAAAAAACTGCGGTGCAACTGGTCTTCTGGAACTAAGCTCAATGAAGAATGGTGGCGCTCTATCCATCCGACAGAACAGGTATTAGACATATCTTCGAAGATATGAAGAATACCTACCTTATTATTGCAATAAACTTTGGCAAAAGCAACTGACGAGCTTCAATTTGGAGTGAAGTTTCATAAGGTAGGTACCTAAGCTGTATTAAATTTTATTGTGTTTTCATAATTTCCGGGAAGGTAGCATACTGAACAACCGGCTCCACGGTAGGTAGCATAATATGCATAATATTATAATATATAATTAATAATAATATAAAATAATTATTGGACCACCTGAGCGGTAGGTAGCATATTGGACAGGTACCGAGTTCTGTGTTCACAGAGCAACAGGGCTTGAGAATTTGATTCCTGGAAGCCAAGGTTACCTACGCAAGTTTCTAGATTACTGGGACAGGTAGATTTAACCTGAACTGACCTGAATTAAATTTATAACATTATAAAATTATTCAATACCTACATTAAAATTTAATGTAGGCATTTCGTCGAAGAAACAGCCCCTATCGACCATTAATTGGCCCTGGCCTCGGGAAATTTTCCCGACTTAGGTACATTTAATGTCTGGAGGCTTTCATCGCGGGGGCCCCCGACGTTTCAGTTGAGACTTTAACGAATGTGTAGATAGGTAGTAAGGAGAGGCGAGGGAGAAGAGAATGTCCTTGACACCCGCCGAGGATTCTGTAGCCTTGACTCCTGATGACCATGGTGGTCCTGGCGAAGGAGGAGGGGAGGTTGAAGAACTCGTTAGGGAAGTCTCCCTTCTACCCGAACCCTTCCCCACGGTAAAAAAAAGGCAAGAGGGAGGGTTCCCGCGGGACTAGCGGGATGGAGGGGACGGACCGGTCCTGAGGGACCGCAAGTTGAGGGCCGCTACGCCTTCCAAGTCCCTTTGCCTCACTGACTGAATCTTGAGCTACTGGAAGAACACATTCCCTGCTAATCTCTGCTCAGACCCAATTTCCACTCTATTTACCATGCAGAGCTCAAGACCACAGAGAACTGCATTTACGTTTGACTTTTGGCCACCGACAGAGCCACCAGCGGTATGACGTCACATCACAGTAGACCAGCATTCCATCCTGTTTTTAACGTACATGTGTCCTATACAAATTTAATGACTCAAACGTCTCATTTAGTTTATTATTCATGTAATAATACACCTATGTAATCGCGACGTAGGGCAAAAATTCAGATTGGTCTCAGAATAAGACATTATCCGTTTCAAGACACGTAGATTCCTAAAACAAAATTTCCGTCCGCCGTCCGAGCCGTTTTGGGCAGTAGGCAGTAAAGAGTAGAGAGCAGCGGGAGGGTTTTTTTAAAGGTTTTCGGGACGGGACGAGTCAAGTGCCGTTTTGAGAGTATTTCTGAACGTAGAATCAATTTTTGGGGTCCCAGAACAGCCCTATTTTACCATTCTTTCTGTACAGATTTTTTTTTTTTTTCCGTAAGGTCGTCTCGGTACGAGAGAACAACCTCAAAAGTGGCAACAGTGCTTGGCAACACTGCCAAACCCAGGTTGGAAAATGACTGTGATTTCGGGAGATGAAAACCACCTGCCAAATTGGGGACCCCGACGGACGAAATTTCGGCCTTTTTAGGGGCAGGTGGGTCCGGATTTTTTTCAGCAAAAAAGGATTTTTCGGGACAATAAAAAGGCGCCGGTTAATGGATTTCGAGGAACGCTGGAAGGCCTGATAATTATCGATAGTAAAAAAAGTGAGTAGGTAAATGACCTTCAGTGATTTAAGTTCCACCCTTTGAGCTCAACGCCCTTCAAGGTGCAACGTGTGGACCCTTTTCACGAAAAATTGACTTGTGGCGCCTCTGGTGTTAAAACAAACTGCACCTGCAAACATAACTTTTTTTTTACATTGACGCCACATTGTTCCTTTTCGTCAATCCCACTAACTGACCTTAGCAGGCACCATTGCGACACCAACTTGCGCAGGTCTTATCCCGACAATGGAATCAGACCGTGGAATATCGCTTCTATTTAGCGAGGGTGATAGACCGCACAATACGGAACATTGAAATTGATCGAACCCCGAAGGACCTTTTCCTAAGCAAAAGTGTTTCCTTTGTGGAAAAGAAATAATGGGCTCGCCTTGACTGTACGACCAAGCTGTAAAAGAAACTAGAGAGTGACGACCAAACACAGCAAGGAGACATACCCCATGTATTGGGAAGTCACCGGTGGGAGACAAATAATATACTTCTCTGTATCTAATGAAATTACGAGGTTTATCCTACCGACTTCTGCTCCCTGCCTCCTCCAACTGGGCGGGGTGACGTTGAGCTCAAATGCGGGTAAACGGGGGCACTTGCGCCAAACTTTCCTATGGCAAATGTTACATCCAAGAAGCCCATCAAGCGCTCTTTGCTACCGGCGCAACCATTTGTACCTTCCTTGTGTTTTGGCAACTGGGAATTCCCAGGGGGGGGGGGGGGGGGGAAGAGACAGGCATCCATGGTCACACAATTTTCATCCAGTTTTAAACCACGGCACAACCTGAAGCCCTGAAGAAAAACAATGCATCGTTCAGGAATTGTGCTGAGGTACACTAAACCTTGCGACCTTGCGGGTACAACTAGAAGGAGAACCAAGTAGGTATTTTGTCCGAAATTTCAGATTTTCAAATTAATTCGGAGGGCGGAAATTTCAGTTTGGAATCTGTAAATCTTGAAACGTAGATATGATGACAAATTTTGAGGAAGATCACAATGTTGACCACCGTTGTAAATACCAAAAATATTTAACCAAAACGGGAAAACCAAAAATGTCATAACGCTCCGAAGGGACCAAGCGGGAATGGCGAGCAGGCCGGAGCAGTAGACAGATTCAGCTCTACTCTTTCGATTTAGATCAGATCAGGCAGGGATGGATCAGGCTCGCTTCGCCCGCCTCCCTACACTTAAAATACAGCGATATTCATCAAGAATCATTAACTCACGAGGAGGTAGCGTTTGTGGAACTTTGTGGAACCAGTGACTCATCCCACCGTTGACAACCTTTTCGTGATGGTGCTTCTTCCTAGTTTTTACTACGGGGCCTCGTTTCTCCCTGGTTTGCTCATCTCATTATCGGGGTTTCCAACAGTCCCGTTTTCCCTCGTATATTTAGAAACGCAAATAGACTTGTTGACCGGAAGACGAAGCTCGTCGTTTAATAGCCCATAACTGGGACGCGCAAATATTGTTTTCAATCCAACGATTTAATGAGAAGGTCTAATCAACGCGATGGGCGGTATTTGACTTGGTTGGAGATAAGAGTTGAAATGGTACGAATAGAATCAACAACCCTTTAAGGGCTTTAAATTAAGTTATAAACCGCAATCAAAAGGGTCATTGGCTTTATGACGGTTGTGGTGGCTTTTCAAGGTCTGCCATCCGCAAGCTATTGTTGGGCGGTCGATTACGTCGATTTCCGTGGATCGGACAGTCGAAAACTCCTCATTGTGGCCGGGTTTTCCACGCGAATCAAACCGCGGTTCCTGTTTGGTACGAGTTCCCCCCTTTTTTGGCGGAGCTCGGAGTGAGAACAAGGATTCATAATTAATCAACGCGCATACAACGAGGAGTTCAATGACCCTGACCGCCAATCTACTTTTGTTTTGCACCAAATGATGAATGGAGACAACAGCTTTTCAAATAAATAGTGGGAGAAAACAACCTCGATTAAATGGACACTAGTGACGTCTAGAGTTGAGTATCGAATACAAAATGTTCGATACAAAAGAAAGATTTTGAAAAGATGAAAATCGGTACAAAAAACTGAGGGTAGAGATATTTTTAAAAGGCGATATATCGGATTTAGATTTATCGAACCCAAATACATCGATACGCATTTGATAAATCAACATTAGTTTTTAGTAAAACGCAACGACACAGAAGTAAAAATAAATTTTAAAACATTTATTTTAACTTGAAAAAAAAAAAAATGTTTTCAATATTATACATTTTTTACTTGATTAGTTTCCAAGATATCTACTTTTTGGTAAAAAGCATTGAAGGTGAACCAAATTATAAATTTTGTAACATAATTAACGTGACTGAAAAATCGATTAAAAATAATATATGTTTATTATAGTATATTAATATAATAGATTAATAAGGAAAATGTCGTATTTTCGCAGTTGTCCGCCTATATCTCGCAAACTATCGGGTTTAACGAAAAGGTTATACCCAGAACAAGATTAATATACATTAAATTTTGAACAAAAACGTACCAAACAATTGCTTTCGTAAAATGAACGGTTACGGAGATAAGGAGGGGGTAAAAATGACAATGTCATCGTTTCCTAGGTGAGCGAAAAAAGCTACCAAACATGATAGAATCATTCATTTACAAAACGTCTTCTCCCATTAGGTCTCTCTCCAAGTCTCTAACAGCCCTTTGTGAAAACTGTCCTAGTATATTGAATTAGGAAGAACATTTGACAGACGATTGAGGATAATAATAACCCCTCCATTCGACAAAAATGATAACATAATAACATTCCCAATCGAAAAAAATGAATACGAAACATACAGATATATCTCACATAATATTATGTGTGAGATACATGAACCGTGACGTACCTAGTGCATTCATTACAAACATGTATTGTAGGAATTACTTAAATTTACAAAAATATATAGGTATATTGAAAAATGGCATAACTATTTTAGCCCCCCCCCCCTCTCCTCTACATTGCCCGTAACAATTCACTTTATAAAAACAATTGTTTGGTGCTTTTTCGTTCAAAATTTACTGGATATTATTTTTGTATTGGCTAATCTTTGCGTTAAGCCCAACAGTTTTAGAAATTTTCAATCTTTTCTATCTTTACCTGAATGGTGGTGGTGCCAGAGAAAATAATATCCTTCTAAAAAATAAATTCCATTAAAAAATAAGCGGGAAATATCATTCATATAATATTATTCATCTTGGCCTGTATTTGCTAGAAAAGAGACGGTAGCCCGAACCTAGTGACGCACAGTGGGACCAAATGGTTTTGGAAAGGAAACTTGTAAAACCTCCGTTATATATTGTATAATATTTTATGCTGATCACCAATTATACCCCATGTCGGTACACCTAAAATCACTTCTTTAGGTACCCTTTTTTTCAAAGAAACTCAAAAACAACGTTTCCCAGTGTACTTTTCAGGGTGGAAGCCAAACAAAGATTCTAACGACGTTTGAACACGATGCAAAGTTGTAGAGTATTAAATTTTGCGTCGATTGAACTCGGTGTAATTTAAAATCCCATCAAAAATAAGATATTACGTACTTAAATTATATTATTATTTTTTAACATGATGGACCGAAAATGCTTTTCCTCCATGTTTCCAGTCAAAAACCTACCACCGGGGTTTCGAGATTTTTATAGGTATCGCCCTCTACCTTAACGACTGCAACGGTGAGGTCATGAAAGCCAAAAGATCCACAAAAACGCGAAATTCGGCACAGCAGCTGTTTGGGAGCTCCAAGCGTGATTAATTCAAGGCTTGTTTGTCGGTCAAGTCGAACAGTGACCGTGACATGCAAGAGAGAAATGCAGCCTGGCGGAAGAAAGCTTATGCAAGGGAGGAAGGTGGATCGGGTTACGAGCGCAGTTTCTGGGTGTGGCGCTGGTCAGACAATGGCGCGCCTTCCAACGGAGGTCTCTGGGTCTCCTGGAGGCCCTGGAAGGGGAAAACATGAACGTTGTAGAGATGGCATGTGGACAAGCCACAGGAAGCGTCCGTCTCGACAACGTCTCGGGGGTCTTGTCGGTCAAGGTGTCGGTTTCAAATCAAATCCAGCCTGCAGGTCCAATATGAGATCAGGGTCCTTTTTCACTGTCGAGCCCCGTACCGAAACCTTTTGTTCGGTCTGGGGTTTGATTCTATCGACAGGTCTGAGGCGCCTGTCAATATAGCCCGAGGCGTAGACTTTAACGGGTAGAGAACAATGAGCTTGGATGTCGGAAGTTCTTGTTTTTAACTTGATCCAAATATGGCCACTTTCAAAATCCCAATGCACAAATGTGCATTTTGGAACCTGTTGACGTCCCATTGCTGCCCCAAATATGGCCGCCATCAGCCCTTTTAGAAAGCTGTTGACAACCCTGTTGGGCAATACCGGAAATGTTTCCACGTTTCGAGAAACCCCGACCTTGCAAGGCAACTTTTCCGTCCCAAAATAGCTCCAACCACATTTTCTGGCCATTTCTAATTCCCCACCCGAATTTTTCCTCTTCGCCCTCAGTTTGAGGTTCCCCTCCGGACGGCCTTGGAGGTTCGTGCCCGTTGCTCGTTTATTTTGGGACTGCAACCGGTAAAAATGTCCGCCTTTTCAACGGGTTTCGGTAATTTATTCCCCATTTCAACCGAAAATTCGCCAGGACCACAGGTATAATTTTGCCAACTGGCCATACCTGTTGTGAAATATAAATGTAAATAACCTCATCTACCAACATGAAAAGCAGAACGCTTCAGTGTTTGAAAAAATAAATTTTTTGCAGTGTGGAATTTCAAATTAACCGGACTGCACTTAAAAACTGGTAGTTGCCAAAAACGAATGTCCTTCAAAACGGTTTCTGCTCTCTCAAACAGGTGGCATTACTATTCCGAGCGGGTGGTGAAAATTTTAAAAAGGACCATTTAATGGTCCTTCTCCCAACGTTGCCACTTCCTCTCAATGACGTAAACTGGCTTCCCTTGGAGCGTAATAAGTACCTACTATATTGGAGCTGAAACGAGGAAGGGGTCTGAGGCCAGGTGGGATACGGCCGGAGGTTGGCTGGCTTTGGCCAGGAGGGGGTATACAATGGAGGGCCAATGCTGATCTCTTCAACTAGGACATGCTTGCAACCATATCCTCACGCAACAATTGATATTCAAAAGTAGCAGGCCAGAAAATGACGTCTAGCAAGTAATGTCCACAATTTTGGAACTTATAAAGATATTTTGGTTCCAAAAGTTTTCTACACGATTGGTCTCAGAAAAACCTCGAAAGGGGCGATGTTTATTGGGAGTTGGCGCTACGTTAAAATGATAGCTTGCAAAATTGACAGATCTAGGTTCCATTCGAATCTGACGTCTTTATGAAATTAGGCGCCTCAAATCCGACCTTCGATTTCTTAGAGAAAGACCCTCAAACAAGACACAGCTGCCCCAAAACTGGTTTCTGCTTCCTCAAACAAGTGACTGCTTCCCCAAAACCAGTTTCTGCTTCCTCAAATAAGTGACAGCCTCCCCATCACCGGTTTCTGCTCCCTCAAACAAGTGACTGCCTCCCTCAAACCGGGTTCTACTCCCTCAAACAAGTGACTGCTGCCCCAAAACTAATTTCCACTCCCTCAAACTGCCTAATCCCCATAAGCGGTTTCTTCTCCCCAAAACTCGTGTCTGCTCCCTCAAGCAAATGCCCCTACTACCCCCCTAAATCGGTTTCTACTCACAAAAACCCCGTTTTTCATCGCCTAAACAACCATCTTTCTCTTCAAAGCCGGTGTTGCAACTCCAAACAAGTGCCTGCCCCCGAAATCGGTTGTTTTACTATATTTTCGATAAAAAAAAGAACCTTTCAGATACACGGCACACCACCCAGTCGCATAATTGGTCGTTGATTACCTTAATGATGTCAGAATAATATGCAGAACCGTGCAATCCAGCGTTAACGTACCTAGAAAAAGGACAAAGTGAATAAGTCGATCATTGTATTGGTATCCATATTTTGATGAAGGTACTAGAAAAAATGAAATAATACTAATGAAAAAATGAAAATGAGTAAAAATAAAATAATAAAACAAAGGGTTTTTAGTCCGATCGCCCGAATCCAAGAGGCTCTGGTGGGCCAAAACAGAGGGATTCGTGAAAGATTTGTGGTAAAGTGGGGTGGCGTTTTCGAAGTATTTTTTTTTTTTTTAGGCATCCATTTTCAACTGTCCCTCTTCCGCCCTGTTCCCCCTCCCCCAACTCTCCCGCCCAATTATTTTTAATCCCAAATCCGAAGGAAACTCCCCAACGTTATCGTCGATTGAAATCCCGACGATGTAAATCATTCGGCGTCAGAATATCGAACGTGTTTTTTTTTCTCTCACTCCCATAAATCCCTCGTAAAAAGCCGTAAACTCCCACCGGTCATTATTCACTAGAAAAAAAAAACGTGACGGATTTAAAATTTCGATTGTCAGCGTCGCAACCTCATGAATGTTTCAAGCATTGAAAACGTCAGCGATAATCGGATCAAGTTGTTCATTCGATTATAATTACTTCCGGATTAAGAACCCTCGTCTAACAGTTTTTTCGCTCTTTGGAAACTCCGTTAGAGCTGTTAAACCAAGTTAGTTAATGTGTTTCACAACTGAGCAGCTTTATAATGGTGATTGAAAGACTACAATCAAACTATTAAAACCAGAGTCGCAATTGTTCATTCGAAAATACGAGCTGTTTTAGTGCTGTCACGAAATCAGCAGGACACTTGCACAATTTTGACCCTGAAGTCAGCAGAGGGTCAGCTATAAATTTGAGTCCTGCATATTTACCTTCAGGGAAGATTCCAACGGCGAAAACTCCAGGCGACGTTATGTCTCCAGACTGGGATTGTTATGGTGTCGTTAATACGATGTTTTTACCAACCCCTCTATAACGACCGATTGTCTCCCCAGTATAATTAGAAGGGAAAAATTTTCCGCGATTATAAAATCATAAGTGTCGCGGGGAGGAAAGGTACGGCTAATAATTGCAAGCCGAAAAACTATTTTCGCCTCTAATGGCCGGGTAATGGCCGTCGGCGTCGGTTTTGGGTCGAGATGGAAGCAAAAGAGGCTTCGATCGAATTTCAGTTTTCAATCGCTTGGTATTGCGTTTCCCCGGCTGAAACGAACTTTATGTAACGCTTTAAAAAAAACAGGGGCTTGGGGATCCCTGAGGACGTTATTCACGCCTCGGCACCTCAAGAAGGCATTGGTCATGACCAGAAGGGGGGGGGGGGGGTGGACAACCAGTTCCCGTAGCCTCGAGTCATCTCCCTTGATGCTCACCTCTGTGGCACCTCCAAACAAGCCTCCACTTCCAATACCGTCTGTTGCACATTCCACTTCACGTTATACGCTTTTCAACGATAAATCCAGCAATATTCTGTCGGTCCTTTTTATTCATTTTTTTTTCCTTGATTCGAAAAATGCAACCAACCACCTTAAAGTGTGAGTAAACCGTGAACGTTGAAGCTACTCGTTTCAAGATGAAACTTTCGTTGGCTACGCGTTCACGGGCGGTAGGGGAATCGGTAAAAAAAATAGATTTCTGAGTTCGATTCAAAATTTCAACTAAAGATCGATTTCAATAAAATCAGTAGGTAAGGAATCAATTTTTCCGAAAAATCGTAAATAATAAGGAATCAATTTTTCCGAAAAATCGTTAAAAAAAATATGTCGACGTTAGACCGTTTCATCCCCAAAATGATTAAATCTTTCTTAATGAAGAAATTTTCTTAAAGCCCAAAATTATACAAAAAAAAAAAAAAAAAAAATCTGTGCCTCCAATAAAATAGCGCAAAGCTGAAAATGATCGTAATCGAGTAATTACTCACATTAATATGAGGTTGCGGCGGCTTCTGAGTACGGCATAACTTGTGAGAGTCGAAATTTTCGACTCGAAAAAACTAAATATTATAGCACTTGTTTTTCAGTTTTTGGCGTACAACTCAAAATCGGTTCATTCTTCGGAAAACCTCACTTCATAACAAATTAAAGAGCGGCCAATTTCCCGTCGAATGGGCCCCTGGAACGCCAAAATCGGCCGAGGAATTTGGTCACAGTCGATCGTCAAAAATCGTAAATCTTTCCCTACTTAGACAAAATTTGAGTTGTGCTTATGGTCAAACAACTGTGATGAGAAAACGGCCACTCAGAAAAAATGTCGTATATAGGAAGTAGTGGGGGCATGAAACTCCGCGTAATGGGAGCTCTATTTATATAGCTTTATTGAAGACCATAGTCTAATTTGCAATTATGTATTTCATGTATAACTTTCGCCTTTGTAAAATTAAAAAAAGATGAATTTTCTCAAGCACCTGTAACAACCATAGTGGTCAGTTCATGTTCATTTTCCCTTTTGATGAATTCCAAAACCGCGTTCAACTGTACAGATTTTTCAAATGTGATATTCATTTTCAAATATTTGCAGAAAATCGCTCAATTCAACATGCTCATCTTTCTGTACTTCTTCATTACCAACCTATTCAATTTTGGACTGTTCGAGGTGAAATATTTCACGTTCAGATTGATTCTCTTGTTTCATACATTTCTTGGATTCAATAGCAGTTTTTGTCGATCCTTTCGGCTTCACTGATTCTGTTTTCATTCATAAACATTTTGAAACACACACTTATTATATTCATTTTTTTCTTTAGCGTAAAAATTAAATTAAACAGGAAAAATGTTGGATACGTGGAGTTACTATCAACAATTATGTAAAAATCGATATAAGCACACCGGTTGCTATTGGATACGTTGTGATACCTTATTACATTTTTGAACTTCTGAGCATCTTCAACATTGTTCTTTTTAAAATAAAGTAATGTCATTTTGAACCATCATGAAAATTGAAAAATTCAGATTAACAATTCATTTAATGTAGGATTTTTTGCCATGTTTTCTCAAACGATCGATTTTTTAAATTGTGTGATCCCTTAAGGGCGAGGTTTTCTCGAGGTTTGTTGATATTGGGCTACGTAATACGTGGAAAAGGTTAAACATTAGAAATATGGCTTCTTCAGGATATCTTTCTAACATTTCAAGCCCAATTTCATCAATAACGGCTGAATATTAGAAGATAATTTATGAAAAGAATATTAGAGATAATTTATGAAAAAGAATATTAGAAGGTAATTTATGAAAACGGCAGCATTGTTCGCGTTTGTTTGAATTTCGACCTCCTGGCCAGCGGACTTACATTTCCTCTCAGCTTTCAAGGTACGCCGTGAATAAGGACTCGATCTGTATAAGGATATCATTCTGTCCCTCCACCCCGTTCACCTTCGTTCAAGCCCTCTTTACCGCTCAAACATCAACTAGCCACCTGATTTCGTCTCGACAAAAGTTCGGTTGTGCAACGGAAAAGAAATTCCCTTTAGGAAAAGTTTCGATAACTTATCTTTCAAAAATATTAACGATAACTATGTTAATTATTACCGCATGGAATTTGTTCGGACCCTTTACAAAATACTGTTATCTGAAAGTAAATATTGGCGTAGTGACGGTTCGGGGGCTGGTCGTCTGGACGTGATAAACACTTGCCAATCTAACGTTATCGACTGTTTTCATATTTACTGGCCGAAGGTGATTAACTTGTTGGGTTGTTTGGTTTATAAATCGCAGTTAAGTAGTCAATGGGTTTTGTTGTGAGGATGCAGTGGGACAGAATTGGCTCGACTGCAGTTTCTAGCAGGGGATTTTGTGCTCTATAATAATTATAGAGAGATTATTTTGCTAATCGTTGTCTAATCCGTCAAATGCTTTCTTTTTCAGCAATACTTTAAAAACCATGCTAACCACCCAAGCTAAATCGGGGTCATTTAGGAAGCGCCATAGCGACGCTCAGGGTGGTCCAAATTTTAATTGTAATATATTACATCTCTTGCGGGAAACTTTGTGCTGTATAATTCTGTTAAAAGTAGGCTAATGCAACTCCAACCTGTTGCTCCCTCACCTGTGGATCGTGGTTGAACTCTACATTTCGTGATTGTATAAGCACCCCTATAATTCCACCTGTAGAGCTCACCCTCTGTAGCGGCACCCCACTGCACGGTTGGATGGCCTCCCTTGAATCAGGTGGCTCAAGTCTCATCCCTCAAGTGTTATTGCGGACGATTTTGGTAGGTTTCTGCTTTTTATAAGCTACTTGGCGGCCATTATAGTTGTAAAGGTCTCTTAAGAAGCTGCAGGTGTGTTTGAAGGTCTTTTAAAGTAATTTTGGACGTAGGATCGACTCACTCAAAACATAACATCCCAACGCTTAGCACACTGCAAGAGCTAATTTCCAAGTATGTGACCCACTGACCGCGCACTGGCTCAAAGAATTTTCAAGCTCAAACAGAGGTAATAAGGGAATTTATGGTTTTCGCAAGAAGAGACCCGCATGGGAAGTTTTTGCGGCACTCACAAAAGGCCGGTTTTGTCGAAGAATCTCCTAGAAAAGTTTTACGAGACGGCCCTTCGTCGTAAAACGACAGAGAAAGGTTTCCAACACGGAGGGAACCGTTAAAAGCACCTTAGGCCTGCCACCCTTACGACAAACAGTTTGGGGGAGGGTTTTTTGTCGTCCCATGTGGTGCCGACAGATCCAAAATCTGACTAGAAGTTGATCGCTTCAGCCCTGAAATGAACAATGGAGTGGGGTGATTTTTGCTTCCTTATGAGCGTTTAACACTCGGGAAAATACCGTCACGAGCTTCAAGTCCCTTTCAAGCTAAAACTTCATTCTCTTTCCTTTTTTTTTTTTTTCTTCTTCTTCCTTTTTATGGGCACTTGCAGACAAAAAGGGGGCCATTCCAAGTTCTGGGGGTCTCACCAAGGTCGGCCTTTAGACAGGGAATGCCGAGGTCCTTCTAAAAGGATTATCGGACCGAGGACTGGCACGGACATGGCGCGTTTTCTGCTTTTATTGGCAACTTGACGGGAACCCCGGGATGCCTCCGTTGCCAGGTGGATCTGTAGATGGAAGATTGAAGGGAAACAATCAAGACGGAACAGTGTAAGACCCTCTTGGTGCGTGGAATCTCATTTGGAACAGGGAGAACAAAGCGGCACGCGGTGCCGCCCCCCTGACACAACAAGCAAGCCTCTAAATGACCCAAAATTTTGGACGGAATCTACCGTGAACATCAACAGTCAAGCGGTGACCAGTGCGAATGTAGGAAAAAATTCCCGAAAATCGACTTGTTGCACCTGCACAGGCGATACATGGACAGTCGAGCCCAAATCCCCCCCCCCCCCCCCCCCCCCCCAATGGCAAAGATGCCGGGGAAATATTGTCAGCCAACCCCCGCTTGATCCGATTTTTTTTTTTTTTTTTTTTTTTTTTCAACATGTTCCGACAGCTGGAAGTACGCGAGAAGAAGTCATCTGACTAGATTTGAGCCACTCTCCTCCTCTTGTTGCGGCATTATTGTAGTAGAAAAGGGGGCCACTCCCCACTGGCTATGCCAGCCAACCCCCGCTCGTTTTGCCCTCGTTTGCGGTCGTTCGGCCTGGAATTTGTAAGAAAACCTATAATGTTCATATAAATTTTTTAGCCAGTCCTAAATCTGGATTAAATGCGAAGGGAAATGTTGGTAACCAGGACGGACGAATTCAGGACAAAACTGTTATTTTAAAATGAATAGGACTTAGTCCAGTCAATCTAGACATCGGTGCCTACAACAGGTCGGATGTTATGTTTCTAAATTTTAATTGGTGTCTTGGCATCCCAATGGGAAACTAAGCGAGTCCAACAACATTTTTATCGGGAGAACTTGAGGGCCTAAAAACCTCGACATTTTCTTAATTTATTTATTTTTTTTCCTGATATTTTTAAAACTAAGCGTGATACAGGAAATGCCACTCTTGTCATTATCAAAGCGCATAAAATTAACTTTAAAACGTCTGTAAATAGTAGATTTTTTCGACAGAAATCGAGATACGCATGCGCTGTGCCAACCTGAGAAAACAACCGTTTTTCTACAGATTTCTCGTACGATATCAGCGTTTGTTGTGTTGCCTACCCTTTTCGGACACCGTTTGGTCATCATCAGGCTTGGTTATCGTGGCTACGTAGTACTTGTAGTTTTCTTTTACCCGAAAGTACGCTTGTTTAGAGTTTTTCCTACATACTGATTTTACGATTCTTAATTGTAAAATCTTTGTTAGATATGCTGGCCCATTGTTGCTTCGGTATTTGTAAGAACGATCAACGTTACCCGAAAGAAGGGGTATCAATCTATCACTTATTTCAGTTGTTGCTCTATATCTAATAAACTATGAATTGTCGGACGAAAAGTACTATATGAGTTTTCAAATAGCATTAAATGTGTGCTCATTTAAGCCCAACCGGAGGCGTGTAGGTAAATTAGTTTCAAAGTTATGGCAATTTGAAAATAGGCCATTTTTTTCAAAATGTGAACATTTTAGTTGAAGACCTGAAGACAGCGGAAGCACGTTTTTCAGAACGTTTTCGGCTGTAGCTCAAAAACTATTGGTCCGATTCCAAATTTCTTTTTTTCTCGTGAAAGTTAAATAAATCCCCCATCGCAGCTATTCCGTGTGAAATTTTGATTTAAGCTTTGATAAAGGAGGGGAGGGCACTGCAAAGAAGTGGTAAGTTTCGAAAAACCTGTTTCTTTGCACTTTTTTGCCTATCAAGCGGGAACGGTTTGGTCCGATCTTACTTTTCTTCTTTTTAGGTTAAAGCTGATTAAATTTTATAGAGGGGTCGGCACATTGAACAACAAAAGCGCCATTCGTATTCGTCGGAAAGGGTGGAAACAAGATATTTGACCCTCTACGACCAGGTTTTTCGGAAGATTTTCTTCTGTCCCTCCAAGACTATGTCTCCGATCTAAATTTCATTGCCCTCACGCGAAGCTGCAGCTTTAATCATGATTAAATTAAATTTTAATACATTTAATCATGATTAAATTTCCTTTCAGAACTGATATTATGATTTTCGGAGACCTCAGGAAAACAGGCATAAAGTGCCTCCCCAAATAGGTATTCAGAGGTAAAATTGTCGATTCCCCGCAAAATTTTCAAAGTGCTCTTCCAGCAGTTATAACGTTGAAATGGTTAGTCCTAGTAAAAAAAATGCATTGAATGAAAGTTGTAGAATCTACTTTCATGATCTGATCATGAAATTTTACATAGGTAAGTTGATCACCCTAGTTTTCAGATTAGCTGCCATAGCGGGCATTACGGTGAAATTACGGTGGTTTTGCGACCTGCTAATCTGAAAATTTTCGACGTTTTTAAATGGTAACATGCCTTCTTTGTCATTTCCACACACACAAAAAAAAAAAAAAAAAAAAAAAGATAGGTAAGTACCTATAGGTATTGCTATCTTTTGAAAACCTGATTATAATAAGGTTTTCAAAAGATAGCAAATAAATGGTTTTGGAACATTTCTGGAAAAATGCGATTTTACGTTATATCGATTTTTGAGATTTTGAAAGAACTAGAGGACCTACTGACCCCGCTCTGCGCTTAATTTGATACTAATTAGATTGCCTACAATGTCTGTTCCATGAGTTTTATACTTAGGATTAATGATTTACCCGCAACTTTGGTCTAAGGAAGGTCTTCAACTAAAATGTTCACATTTTGGAAAAAATTGCCTATTTCCAAATTGCCATAACTCTGAAACTAATTTACCTACACAGCTCCGGTTGGGCTTAAATGAGCACACATTTAATGCTATTTAAAAACTCATATAGTACTTTTCGTCGGACAATGCATAGTTTATTAGCTATAGAGCAAAAACTGAGTCAAGGCCGAAAAAATCGTGGTTTTTCGTGTGCTACACGAAGCACAGCTTTGGGGAAGTTGCGAAATTGAGTTAACACTACCCTAATGGGTCCGAACAACATATGTACTAAAAAATCAGAGATACATCTCGTTTTGCGAATTTAGCTTTTTATTTTCTTGAATGGCTGTTGAGCCACAGCTCTGAACGAATTATTTTACGGGACGCAATTATAGAGTATCACATTTCCACGTCCTAGATTTTATCACAGCCCTTATCATCTCCTCCTTCCTCGAGTTGTTGGGTTTCCTACTTTTGATGGCCTCGCTACTATGTCCGCCATCGACATGCGCAGAACGGGTCGGTAAAATCTACTATTGAGAACGGTCACTCACAGTGAAAAACACATGGGTTAAAAGTTGTAGATCAAGACATTCTGCGTTCAGGAAGCACCACAATCGGTGGAAGGTAAGGAATTTTCAAGGTTTCTTGGTGTGGAATTTTAAAGTTGAGGTAGCCATTCGACGCAGAATTTTATGCTCTGTAATAATGTAAGGAATGAAATTTCCAGTTTCACACTTAGTTTTCAAGATATCAGTAAAAAAACAAAAAAGTCTGAAATTGTTGAGGTTTTTAAAAACCTAATTAGGCCCCCCAAAGCTTCACCCGATAAAAATTGAGTTGGATTAGCTTAGTTTCCCCCTATTGGGGTGCCAAGACACCAATTAAAATAATTTTAATTATTTATTCTCAATTGTTGAGAAACATAACAGCCGATATTTAGAAACCTCCGACCTTTTGCAGGCAAACACCCTATCTAATGTCTAGATTGACTGGACTAATTCTTCATCTGGAAACAGCCAAACCACCGAAGGCTACGAGCCTCTCTGGTAATGAACAACAAAACGATAATGTCTGCAGAACAACTATTGATGCAAAGAACCTAACCGGTGACACCAATATCAAGCGGCACCACTTTTTAAAGGCCACCAAACGACCATTACCGTCTCGACAAGAAACTCGGTACACGATAAAATTAAGCCTTCCGGCCATAACTGTTCGCCTTTATGTAAAAGGATTATTTCAAATACCAGAACCAGCGCATACCTTAAATAACGAGGCTCACCAGGCAGGTACCAACTACTTCACCGCGATTACCTCAACTGTACTTCAACGCAAGAATTAACCTTAAGTGCCATCCTTAATTATCTGGCCGAAAAGAGGGAGTTGGTTCGTTGGCCCCTTGACGGGGTTACTTTCTAAAAGGGCCTTTTACCTGGGAAAATCTACCCTATTGGGGTCGTAAGTTCCAAGAATAGCCGACGGATTCCAAACAAGCGACCAGACAAGTGATTTTCCTTTTCAATATTATACGGGGAGGGGAAACAGGCGACAGGTTTTGACCGGGTAATGAAAAACTACCACATGGCGTTACAACGTCTCGAGACTTTGGGTTTAGCTGCTCTGAACAGCAACACGTGCGAAGACGATTGGTAGACTCTTGATATTTCAAAAATATGAAATTTCGACTTTTGTGCTAATTTAGCCAGGAAACACCACGCCACGAAGCTCTTAGGGTTTTTTTTTTTTTTAAATTCCAGGAGAGTTCGTTTTCAAATTGATTTTGGACAGTTGCAGGATCCCAGTCTGACCTGACTGACCCAGAAAATACGAACAGCTCTAAAATTTAGAAAACATGAATAAATAGTAATAATTTAAAAAAATAATCATAGATCATTTTCTATGATTTAATAATAAACAACCAACTCGAATCAAAACGGCATCCACTCTAGACACATCCCACATTTTGTCCAGAAGACACATTTTGGAGTATTATTCTTGGAATAATGCACCTGTGTAATCGCTACGGAGGTCGAAAGTTCTGATCGACCTCAAAATTTGACATTATTCGTTTCAAGATGTCTAGATTCCAAAAACAGAAGTCCTTCCACCGTCCGAACTGTTTTGGGCAGTAGGAATTCTTCTAAAAATGTGACATTTTGACAAAATATTCCGTTTTTTGAAAGGATATTAAAAAAAAATACTCCGTTTACCATCTAGTTGTGCCCGCAAGGTTTTCAGTCTGATTGTCCAAACCCGTGGGGTGCTATGGGGCTAAAATGGGCCTACGGTTGGGGGTTTCGAAGGTTTTCGGCAATGGGGGTGAGTTAGGTGCTATTTTCGAGGTATTTTTGGACGTGAACTTCATTTTTGGGGGTTCTAGAACGATCCGATTTCACTGTGTTCAATGGGGCTTTCATGAGGCTACAAATAGGATTTTTGAACGATCCCGAGAGGGCTAATAAGTTGTCATTTTCCGAATAATTTTGGACGCAAAATCCATTTTTTTGAGGTCCCACATAATATGTCCAAACATTGTACAGCATTTTCTTAAATTGTTTCAAAAATACTTTCTTAACAACACAGAATTAATTTTTGCACAATTAATTTATATCATACAAAAATTAACCCTTGTGAAAAATTTGCAGCGTTTCTTCTTTTGGAAAGGTCGTTGATATCGAGTCACTTGTGTTTCTCCCATGTACCATGAACATAAAAACAGATTTGCAATTCCTGGGCACCCAATTTCAACCATTGTTTAACCAATAGTTACCCACCATGTACCTCACCCACTCGTAGCTTATAAGGAACCTCTTTTCTAAATTCATGTAACTGTGTAAAATTTCAAGTAGGTACCTACCTACCGGCTGACAGGCCGCCCGACGCCCGCCTGCACAGCTTCGCACTGCTGGCCTCAGGGATCCCATAAAACAGCCTCCCACAACAACTCACTGGAAAAACCTCCCAACGGTTAACGCCCACGCCGTTCATCACCCGACCTCTCGGAGGAAGGGTTATGCCCTAATTTCAAATTTTTTAAAATTTGTCAAGCTCTCTTCTAAATTCTAAATTCGTTATGCACAAACCCGCTCTCCTTACCTATCACCCACAACTACAGCACTTGCAGTCAGCGCTCGCCGCCCCAACCCTCCACGTCAAAGGTAAATCCACGAACATAACCACCCCCATCTCCTACTAAATCACACCCCTAATAAATATTAAATAATCTACAGACTACCCATGAACATCCAGCTTAAAGACCCCCTGGGACTGGCAGGCGAGGCGGCAGACGGATGGTCGGATCCTGTCAGAATTTAATAACACACGAAGTACGTATAACAATTGTTGTAACTAGGTAAACCTGTGCTACCTTTCCCTAGTCCTAGCTGGTAATCTTAACGTGTTTTACAGAGTATATTTCCTGATGATGGCGTGTAGCCGAAAGCTTGAACACGAATAAACAGAGAGAAACCACCTGCCGTTTTTGTTGGCGCAAAAAAACCCCGTCGTAATCCTTGAAAACCACCGGCCATGAAAGCCCGACGGGAAAGAGCAACACGAACTATAAACCATTTTCTTAAATTGTTTCAAAAATACTTTCTTAACAACACAGAATTAATTTTTGCACAATTAATTTATATCATACAAAAATTAACCCTTGTGAAAAATTTGCAGCGTTTCTTCTTTTGGAAAGGTCGTTGATATCGAGTCACTTGTGTTTCTCCCTAGCTGTTTTCACAGCCGTGTTCCTACTCCATGGAAACAATGTCATTTTACACTTTTCGATCTGGTATCACTTCTCAATGCTAAATCTCACCAAAGGGACACAATGGTGTACTTTCCCGATGCAACATTAAATTTTACCTACTAGAGCTGAAGTCTACTCTAAGCCAAATTTCCCGAAATACTTGTTTGTGTTCCTGCACAATAAGAAATTTACTTTGCAAGTATCACTACTGAATGCTGAATTTTCCAAACAGGTACATTAAACTTGAAGCCTTTACATAGGCCTATACACGTATGTAAAAATGCTTTTAGCGGCAACACCAACTATCTCGGTTTTTTGTTAATTGACGGGTTTTGACGGATCTGGAGTCAATTTTTTACGAACAATCGATTGTTGAAGCCAGATTTTCGATAAATCAAAATCTGAAGCGAGTTAATGTTTTACAGAAACATTAGAATTTGTGTTTGTAGGTAAGTACTCGACGCAAAACTCCCTCTACGGGAGCTTGAATCACTTCTCCATGCTAAATGTCACAAAAGTCTTAAAATTGATGCCACTTCTCGATGAAAACATTTACCTTCATTAGCTGATGTCAACACTATGCCAAATTTCACTAAAACCCTTTATTTGTGTTCCTAATCAATGAAAAATTTACTTTGAACGAATCACTACTGTATGCTGAATTAGGTATAGGTATAGCCTACAAAATACGTTTGATTTGTAGACTTACTGTAGGGAAAAAGTTGCAATCTTCAAGTCCCTACCTTATGCTAAATTTTACAGAAACATTTACATTAACTCGAGATAAACATCGAGAAGAGACAGAAATTTTCTGTCTCTTCTCGATGGAAAAGCTCTCGCTACGTGAGCATGTATCTCTACTCTTAGAACCTCTATCACGATCCCGTGGAAATAGTATACCCAAACCCAAGCGGCCGTTTTTGCATACAGTAGGGATACGTTTAAACAATTTTTTTCATAGAGTGGGAACACACAAATTTTCGGGAAATAGAGTAGGGCGCTAAACCGAGCATTTTGCCAACATTTCAGATTAAAAAACAATTCCTACAGCCCAAAACGGCTTGGACGGCGGACGGACATTTCGTTTTTGGAATCTAGAAAAGTATGTCAAATTTGGAGCCGATCAGCATTCCAAGAATAATAAAGCAAAACCATGTTTTCAATCCGCTTTACGAGAGTGGAGTAAATAACACCTGTAAATGGACAGAATTTGTCCATTTAAGTCGAGTATTTAATACTTACTGGAGGTAAGTGTAGCTTTTTTGAGGACATATTTTCGAACTTTTTAAAAGCCTAATTTCACCAAAATCGGTTGAAAATTAAGTCAAATAATCCAAGAAAACGAACGATTTTACCGATTTTTATGAAATATCTTTTTTAACAATAAACCGATTTTGATGAAATTAAGCCTCGGAAGGATGTTTCTAAAAAGCTATACCTAATTCAAATATTTGACCACACAAAATGAATATACACCACCTAACACATTCTATAACTTCATTGAGTGGCGTAAATACTATAAACTGGGCCCAAAAACTTTTCGATGTTGAGCAATACATTTTTGCAATTTGACAAAAAATTACAAGTAGCGATCACAACAGGAAAACCGTATTATGGAAAAACTGAAGGCTGATTTTGTTTTCTTTTTTCAGGTTGCAATTAAGATCTTAAAACTCAGCCGGTGTAATAATTTTATAATCAGATTTAAGATCAGAAAATGTACAAGCAGGAAATGGTCGAATTTTTCTCTCAGTAGGGTCAAAAGTCGCTCCATCTGCGAATACCTTCCTGGTGCGTTCACATCACCGCTAGGACCGGAATGGGACAGTTGCAAGAATCGTAGCGTTCGGGCAACGAGCAAAAAAAAAAAAAAAAAAAAAAATTGAGTTGAAAGGTTGTTTGGGTTTTTCAGGTGCGAAAATGCGAGATTCGATGAGAAGGAGGACTTTTGTAGAGGAGGCAAGCGAAAGGAATCCCGTCAATACCTTCGGCGTGTTGATGATGGTTGGACTTTGCGGAGATTTTCGTCGGAAACGGATAATGAAAATTTTGCAAAAATTGTGATTTTTTGTAAAATGAAAAGAAAAAAAAAAAAAAAAAAAAAAAACAGATTGGGGCTTACCATTATTTTTGTTGACGATGAGCGACAGCGGCTCAGGAGATCCCGGCGGGCTGAGTATCTGAGTGTCCTCCCGGTTCTTCTGGGCCTCAAGCAACTTCAGCTGCTGCTGAAGAAGCCGGTTCTTGATCAGGAAGATCTTCGGCATGGTTCACCCGGAATGTTCACGAAATCCACAACGGGAGTACCGCTCCCGACAAATCCCGCACTGTTTCCCTCCTGTGAGTCAAAAGGGAAGAAACAAAATTTAAATAAAAAAAAATCCCCTCAAGTCCAGGACGCACAAGACACATACACAGTGGAAGGCAAGACTGTACTGAGCCAGGGGCACCGTTGTTCCAAGGTCCCGGTTGGTACGTTGGAGGGGATGGCTTCTACGTGTACCAGCCAAAGTCATGGCCGCCATGTTTGACCGTAGTTCCCTCCCCCGTGCCTACGTACCCCTCGTACACCCCCGTTCTGAACCGCAAGGTTGAAAATCAGAGCTTCAGTTTACAGGTGCAAACTCCCTTTCGGTTCCGATCGGTTCGTTTCGTTCCGTTCGTGGGTCCTTGCAGGCCTTCCCCTCCTTCTGACGGCCCGTTTTGAGTACTTAGTACCACCGTCATGAGGTTCATTTCTCACGAGGGCTGAACAATCGGGGTCTACTTACTGACCATGGGTCACACAACTCCCACATGTAACCGCCTCGTTTTGTAACAGACCACTGAAAACGACACCTCACATGCTATGTGGACGGAGCCTCCGCTAGGGTTACCAGAATTGCTCTACCAATACCTGGAAAATTATGAGAAAAACCCTGCAGATTTTGCAAAAGGGTTCATTATTTGATATGCATAGAAATTAAGTTCTGAGATACTAAAGTTTACTTTTTAAAAACTTTATTACACTTTAATAATTAATCTATGCAATTATTGTGCAAAAAATTAATTCTGCATCTGAAAATATTTTGAAAAAAAAAAAAAAAAAAAAAAAAAAAAAAAAACCGTCACGGAAAAGTGTCCACGAAAAGCGTCACATAAATTTTCTTTTCGTGACGGTTTTTTATTTTAATGTGCCAAAGTAAAGACATAAAATGTCAAAATTCTGGAACAGTTAAGTCAGCCCCAAATCTTCGAGTCTGCAACACATTGGGACATTAAATGCCCCATAAAATGTTTATGTCTTTAGTCCCCCCCCCCCAATCACCACCCTTTCTCCTACCCTTGTATCTCTACCCACGGCTTCATTTTGGCGTTTTCTCAAAGTAGTTTAAACGTTAGAATTAGTGGGAACTATTAAGAACAAACTAAGCGGCATTGTTTACTACATCCATTAATGACATCAATAAATATAAGATGGCGACATAAATACCAAGAACAAGTACGAAAGAAATGCGTGATAATTCGAGAGCTTTCCAACGAATGGAGAACGATTTCTGTCCCTTGAAAACTAAAGAAGTCGCATTTCCCCAGCAACGACTCGGTTGTAAGCGGAAATCATCAGAAAATTTATGTCACGCTTTTCGTGGACACTTTTTCGTGACGGTTTTTTATTTTAATGTGCCAAAGTAAAGACATAAAATGTCAAAATAAAAACCCACAGGTTACTGCTTAGAGCCTTTGGCTAAAATTCAAGAAACATGGAACATGCTTTGCCTAGTAACGTTGCCAAGCAAAATTTCGTGATACATCACCGTCACCCAAAAAAACGGGACACTTTTTGCCTGTTAGCTCAAGGCTAAAACATGTTCCATGTTAAAATCAGATTTTAACATCTGTTGTTTAACAACAGATTCTGAACAATCAGAATCAGAATCAGAAAGCGTTTTATTTGCCATATTACACAGAGTGCTTTTGACAATGGTCACGGTTAATTAAAGTTAGGCCTGAAAATACAAAGTAAGATGGTATACCAATTATAACGTGAAGTTATAACATTAAATTTTAATCGTAAATTGATGAATTAAGGGCATGTACACGTTAAAGACGTTTCACTGGATTGATGTTGAGAAAAAAGTCTTCAAATGAGTACGGCACCATTTGTGACAGTCGGGATTTACATGAGATTCTAAATTTTGGCACAGGCTCTTCTCGGACAGATTTTGGAAGGGCATTAAAAAATTTTATTCCCCACCACGATGTAGAAGTTCTACTGACGTCCAAACGAGAGTGGGGCAACGAAAGCTGACTGGCACTTCGTGTATTGTGAGTGTGTGAGGCTGAGGGGAATGAGGTGATGTTTTTCCGCACATAGGTAAGGCAAGCGAGGATGTACAGGGCTGGTACTGTTAGTATTCCCAGCTCCTGAAAAGCATCTCTGCAGTCCTTCCGATAGTTTAGGCCCATGATAGCTCTGACAGCTCTCCTTTGACTGCTGAATACAAGGGCGCTGTGTGGCGAGTGGCCCCAGCAAAGGATGCAATATCCAGCCCTACTTTGAAAAACTGAATAGTAGGCAGCAAGAGCGGCAGTCTTGGGAAGCTTGTCGGAAAGTCTTCGCAAAAGGAAGGAAACGCTATTTAAGGAAGCGGCCAGCTGTTCACAGTGAGGCCTCCAACTCAGTTTCGGATCCAGTCCAACACCCAACATTTTAACGGACTGAGGGTTACCAACACTCACTGCCAGCGATAAGTCCCTTAATCCAAAATACATCACCTCCGTTTTTGAATCATTAACAGCGAGACGGTTTTTATGGAACCAATGTCGAATAGCGCCGACAGTACTATCTGCATTTTCTACCAGGGCAGCCAACGAAGAATCTGATGAAAGAACCGTTGAGTCATCCGCAAACATAACAGTCCTTTTATTTGAATGTTGAGGAAGATCATTTGAAAATATCAGGAAGAGAGTGGGTCCTAGAACGCTACCTTGAACTACGGATAAGTCTCCGATTTGTGACAATTCGGAGAAAGTACCATTTAGGCGGACAGCTTGGACTCTATTATGCAAGTAAGACTTAATCAAGGTTGCGGCTTCAGCGGAGAATTTGTACGATCGTAATTTTGCCAGCAACAGTTTATGAGGCACACAATCAAAACACTTTGAAACATCAACCATTGTTGCTGAAACATAGTGACCTCTTTCAAAATGTTCACAAATTTGACTTGAAATACACAAAACTGCTTGCTCAGTCGTCCGTCCTGTTCTGAATCCGTACTGATCCGAGACAAATAGATTGTTATCCTCGAAGTGATCTTTTATCTGCCTATTAATAGCTTTTTCAAATACCTTCGAGAACAAAGGGAGTTTATAAATAGGCCGGTAGTTGGACATATCATCTGTATCCCCCTTCTTGTGCAAAGGAATCACTTCTGCGACTTTCAAAACTGAAGGAAAGAAATTTGAACAAATGGCCTCGTTTATCAGATGAGTCAGGGGGTAAACAATGGCCAGTGCTACATGTTTAATCATTTTCAATGTTCGGACACACGTGGAATTTCGAAAAAAACCAACAAAAAACGGATTTTGCGTTCATATTTACTCGGAAAACGCCACCACATTAAATAGACTATTGAACTAGGTTGAATCACTTGCTTGGGACCAAAGTGAATCCCATCCAGTATAACTCGCTGGATAGGGTACACTTTGACTCCAACTCTCAACTTTTTGCTTGTTTTTCTCAGGGAAGGGCTGCAGTTTGACTCCAAACAACTTCACCAATGGCTTCAGCGGAAAAAATACTGTAAGAAACCGCCATAACCTCATTTTTCAAAAATTTGGATAGGTTGCGGTTTGATTCTAGACGACTCACTAAATTTTGACCACCTGGGATCCTTCAAATAGCCCATTTGTAGACCAACGAAAGCCCCAAAGATCCCAACGGTGTAATCGGATCGTTCTCGAAACCCCCCCCCCAAGGGGTTCTACGACCAAAAATACTTCGCAAATGGCACCAAACTCGACCCCACAGCCGAAAACCTTCAAAAACCCCTCCCGCAGCCCCATAGCGTCCCACGGGTTTGGGCCATCGGGCTGACAGCCTTGCGGACACAACTAGTAGGTATAGATGGTATACAGAGTATTTTGTCAAAATGAGAGATTTCTAGAAAAACTCCTACTGCCCAAAACGGCTCGGACGACGGAAGGACATCCTTTTTTGGAATATAGACATCTTGAAATGCGAATGTCAAATTTTGAGGTCGATCAGAACTTTCGACCTTCGTCGCGATTACACAGGTGTAATAGGTGAGTGTTGTAGCAAATTTCAATTTTTCCAATTCCAAAACATACGCTTTAATAAACGGCAAATAAATCATTGTCTCGATCTCAGGGGCAATAGAAAAGGATCTTCAATGCTAGGGGGTATACCTGGGCGAGCTAAGCGAGCCCTCCCTGTTCGAGTAAAGTGGCCGAGCGAAGCGAGGCTCCCCTTTTCGCGTGCTGGTCTATACCACTAAGTCAGAACTTATCTGTTCATGTCCTAACTTTACATTTTGCAAAATTGCAAACGACCCAACAATACCTACTTTTACTGTTGGGACACCCCCAGACCCCCGGATTATTAATGTTACGATCGAGGACATGGAATAAGGAAGGCTATTTCTTCCATGGATCGAGGATTAAACCAACGGAACGCGGAATTGGTGATTCCAAAGAGGGCCGATGGAAAATCTAAAAGTAATCAGTCATTCAGCCATATTTACATCAACACAGGCAACTAATGCTTCTGGTACTACTAAGTACTTCGCCTGAGCGGGGAAGTGCTGGAGGAGGAATGATTTACTTCTTTCTCTCTTCAACACCAGGAGCGATGGGCCCGCAACTTGCGTCGCATGGTATTCAGTCCGATCGCACAAACCAAAGAAATAGTAGGACTCTGTAAGGCTAAAGGGGAAGGGTTTCGGCTATGGGGTCGAGTTAAATCGCAGCCCGTGGGTCAGCAGACACAATCGCCTAATTTTAAGGTACCGGACACCGGACACTATAACACTACAGTCGGACTCCAAAATTCGCAGATTCAAATTCCGCGGGTTCGGACATTCGCGGGTGAAAAAATTGCTAGGTACCTTTCTTCAACATTCGCGGGTCCCGAACCGATAAAACAGGACCCTTTTGGAAAAAAAAACCTCGGTTTACCATCTAGTTGTGCCCGCAAGGTTTTCAGTCCAATCGCCTTAACCCGTGGGGCTAAAAAGGGGATAAAGTAGGCGTTTTTGAAGGGTTTAGGCTATGGGTTTATTATCGTTGTTGAACGTAGGATCCAGTTTTGGGGGTCCCAGATGCATCCGATTTCACCGTGGGGATCTATGGGGCATTCGTAGGAAGAGCTTTTGAAGGATGTGACGAGTTGTCGTTTTCCGAGTTATTTTGGACGCATAAGTAAGTAATCCATTTTTCGGAGTCACAAATCCGTTCAATCATTAAACAAAAAAATGTACTTTTTTTATTAAAAAAAACTTTTTGAAATAAAATAAATTTTAGCATAATTTACACGCATCGAAGAATAAGGGGGGGGGGGGTGTCATACCGGGAGAGGGGCGGAGTGACCTTACACTTTATTCACCTTCAGACCAAAATTTCTTATTATAATAATTATTATATTATAATAATAATAATTATACAATAATAATAATAATATTTAATAACCTGTTGATATTTTTCTCACAGGTGAGAAAATTGCGTCTTCGACAATGAAATTCGTCTTCTTTTTCCCGCACGAAGCGCTCAGGTGATCCGACGTCTTAACGAAAAGTTCAACTATCGAGAAGAGACCATGGCCAGTCATTTCCATCGATCACGGATCAAAACGCTGCAAATGTCACACAAGAGTTTATTAGTCGTTGCTTTAAATTGTGCAAAAACTATTCTAAAAAAATAAAAATTCAAAAAATGATGGTAAAACTGTAAACTTGGAGAGTGTCTGGACAGGAGGGACCCCCAAATATGGATTCGTCGATCAAAAAACTTCGAAAACAACACCTCACTTAACCCCATGGCCAAAACCCTTCAAAAACCCCTCCTGTAGCTCCCTTTTAGCCCCACAGAGAAAGCTTTTCGGGCACAACTAGATGGAGATTCGAGTATTTTGTCAAATATTTACACTTTGTCACGCAGAAGATCCATTTGCCTCCTTCTTTCAAAATCTCATTAGCCCCCCCAACTCTTTCTAATCAAAAAGAAAAGAAATTTTGAGTCAAAGGTTCTTTAAAAAAAATGAGAATCCGAATATGAGAGCGAAAACGAAATTCCGACCTTCTGAAGAACCTCCGTTCTGATAGTTGTCATCTTCCATCGAAACGAACTGCTCAGCGGGACCCCCAGCACCCGAGCATCCCATTGTATCGTCCTCGGAGATAATTTCTCAATATCCGCCGACAATAAAAATTATCGCCAAGCGTAATTAAAACCGCAACTTTGTCGAGAGGAGTTTCATGCCCTTAGAGCCCCCGCGCACGAGCAACTTTTTAATCACGGTGAGAACACTATTGTATCGCCGGGAGGAATGGAACACGTTGATTTCTACGTGCCCCCGCGCACCGGCAACTATTTAGTCGGCCGAACAAAACGAAATGTCCGTCCACCGTCCGCCGTCCGGGCCGTTTTGGGCAGTAGGCTTTTTCTTGATCTGAAATTTTGACAAAATACTCGGTCCACCATCTAGTCGGGTATGATATTGGGTGGGGTGTCGTTTTCAAAGTATTTTTGGACGCGAAATCCATTTATCAGGGTCCACAAACTTGACAAAATGAAAAAAACACTTTTAAATAATAATTTTTAAATTTTGAAATAATAATAATTTAATTAATAAATTAATTTTTCTATTGGTATAGAATTAATTTTTGGATAATTTATATCAAAGAATGATAAACCCTTGTATAAAATGCGCAGCGGTCTCAATAATTATTTACCAAAGAGTTTATGAAACTGCCCATCAAGGGGTCCAGAAATGATCATAGGATGGACCCAAAACGTTCTTTTCATCAGCTTCTTCCTTCTTCGTCTCAAAATGAACGCACAATCACACGCTGCTTCTTCGAAATTCATTGTGAAACTGACCGTAGAGGGAACTACCTACTTAGTAACTGGCAACTGTTGCCAGTGAGGTGGTTAGGGAGAGAAAACGACTCCTCTGCTGAGTACTAAATTGTTTATTTAAATAAACAAATGTAGCGTGGGGACCGGTTTCGAGCAGTTATACTCATCTACAGCCCTAACAAGAAAAACATTAGTCATTATTAATGACTCATTAACATCACAGAGAACAAACATAACGGTATATTATACTGAAGGAATAGGAAAGGTAATTGAGTAAAGTAAAAATGATGAAACCGGTGCAGAATGTTGGTGGGGAATTTGACAATAGTAATTTTTACACAGTTAAAAAAAATTAAATTAATTAGGTCAGAGGTAAATTAGCTCTCCAGAAAAACAGTTCTCCATCTCACTACTCACATAATATGATTATTAATACGATATTATCGAGTATTTGTATTAGGTACCTCTAGAGCAATCAATCTCTCATTTCAGTAGTACATTATTGCCAAATAATATTTAACAATAATTTTCACTTGCCATCAGTCATGGAGCCAATAATTGGCTTCTAAAATTATTATTTTAAGAGTAGGTCCATACCTATTTCAAAAATTACTGTTGTCACATTCCCCACCGACAATCTGCACCAGTTTCATCATTTTTACTTTACTCAATTACCTTTTCTATACCTTCAGTATAATATACCGTTATGATTGTTCTCTGTGATGTTAATGACTAATGTTTTTCTTTTGAGGGCTGTTGTATATAATCACTTATAACTTCTCGAAACCGGTCCCCACGTTACAATTGTTTATTTAAATAAACAATTTATTACTCAGCAGTGGAGTAGTTTTCTCTCCCTAACCACCTCATTGGATTAGACCTCTGCACCGTCGGCAAAAACCACACTGTAGTTGCCAGTGCGCGGGTACTCTAACGTCTGAGGCAACATTTTGTCAGTAGTTACGAGATTACCCCACCATAATAAAACGAGACAGTATAACGGAAAATAAGCTACTTGCCATCATAATTATTTGATCATAAACAGTTTCTAGCAGACAATAACTCCCATTGGGGTCCCTAGCTCACTTTTTATTGGCGAATTTTCAATGTGAATCTCCCATTGTTTTGCGTTAATCTGTCGCCGGAAGGTTTAATTAGGGAGATGATGTAAACTAATAAGCGACCACAGCATAGTCATCGCTACCGAAAGAGATAAATGATAGTTTGAACAATGACAGAAAAAAAAGTTGTTCTGTATGCGTACCAAATGAGCGGCAGGAGGTCAAGTTGGCAGCAATGAGATGCCAGAGGCGGCCATCGCGCTCGTTCCTAAAGTCAAAAGGAAATAGATTAGGGACTATCTTACCAACATAAGGGTTGGGTCCATGGAGGAATAGAGAGGAGAGCTCACTCTGTGTTAAACCGTGTTCCCAAAACGCCAACCCAATGATGGAACGGCGGGGGGGGGGGGGGGGGGGGGGATTGCGACTGCAGCGCGACCCCTACGAGACGTAGTGAACTTTGAAGGTGGTAAGTTACCAAAACTGAACCAGAAGATGGCGCCCTGCGAATTCCGACGTGTCGTTTGCATTCACAGTGTACACAACTACACAATCAATTTCGTTATTCAGAGATGGTTCCTTCAATTTTTCCTTTAATTGTAGTAGCACAACAGTGGAAGATAAATCCGTTTAGTGAGGTATTTGGGGGCTTTCCTTCGTAAGAAGGGCTAGTGGCTCACTCTAGTCGGGTTTGAAGGTACTATGAGTAGTTCACTACGTTCCGTAGGGATAGCGCCACCGTCGACTATGGCACATGAAGTCCTATTCAGTGAACTCTCCTCTCTATTCCTCCATGGGTTGGGTCAATTCGCAGGAAGTGACTTTTCTGTCCTAGGCGAATAATGCGCATGATTGTAAAGCGAGCCTCCTGGTCCCAGAAAATGAGCACCCCCCCCCCCCCCCCCCCATTATGGAGAGAGTGGCTCCCTGTCTGACTCGGGTTTATCCACGGGATCGTATTGGCGTTTGTTTGTCCGCAAGTTATTGTTCATCGGCTGAAAGTTGGGATAGTATCCCTTGTTGTGAAGTGTCCCGACCGTGTGAATGCGATGGGTTAAATATGTTGAAAATGCGTTTTGAGCTGTCCCAACTGGCGTATCATTGTCTCAATAGCGTCTCTATCGTTCCAAGTATCCCATGTATCCTGCACCATTAGAGATAGGGAGATGATAATGTTTATTTTGCAAACGTAACTTATTATAATATGTTTCTATTTTGGGGTTTATAATGCCTAATTTACGTTCTCCACATACTAATGGTGGGTGTTGATGTTGAAGCTGCAGCCGACCTTCATGTAGGGGTTTGAACGTGTCCATCGATGCGACGCACCCCACTGGGTGTGTAGGCGAGCGAGGCGAGCTGGAGCGGCTAGTAAAGTCGAATTTGCACAGGGTTATTTGAACGTTTTCCCACGTAGAGATGTTCTCAGGGGGCTGAATGAGTTAACAAGAATGCTGCTACATGGTCATGAAGTGTCATAACAAATCCATGACACACCTCATTTCTAAGGCTTTTCCTGTGGTAGAGTTTCAGCGGTGCAGTACGTTAGTCGTTAGCCAGGGGATTCATTTCGCCAACAGAAATAGATTACGTGTCGCGAGTGGTCGAACAAAAAGAACTCTACATACGATAGCCAGGCGTACTAAAATTTAGTATTTAATACTTTCTTTTCTTTTTTTTAATCGCCTGGACGCGACAATAATTGCATCTCCTTCCGAGCTGCCCAGCATAATAATATTATGCTATTTCTTTTCCATTCTGAAGTGTTGTCGCCGGGTTTGTACTGCTCAAGTTTCAGGCACACTTCGTCCACAGTTTCCTGCAGGCCACAGATCGAACACAACGGCGAGGGCATTACACCGATTCGATGTAAGTAGGCCTGCAGGTAGTCATGTCCAGTTTTAAGGCGGAAATCGGCCACTGGCTCTTTCCTTGGGAGGTCCGGTGGGATAGGGTTGTTGAGACGCGAAACCCACTTCTTTCCCTGTGCTGATGTTTTGCCAAGATCCCTCCTAGCTGCGTTGGCGTGCTGCTTCACTGTTGCCACAACATGCCCAACGGTTGCCTGGCCAAATGGAGGTGGTAATTCGCTCCCATTTTTCGCCAAAGAGTCTACTTTTTCGTTGCCATAGTGGCTATTTATCCACTTGTAGGCCAGCTCCCACCTGCTTCCAATTAGATTGCTAACTTCGAGCCATGTGAAGCGAACGAGTTCGCTTGGAGGTGGACGGCTGAAGAGAGGAGCTATATGGTTGAGAGGGAGCCAATGAGAAAAACACATTTCCGCCTATTAGAGCCGCTTAGGGTACACACTTTCTTGGCTGCTAAATTTATAGCCAGTAGTTTGTGGCTGTCAAAGTTTGTGGAGTGCTGAGATAGAGAAATTGAACATTCAATAAGACCCCCAGAAAAGCATCCAATGTGCTGTAGGGTATCTATATTTCATGTAGGTAACATTAAATGTTAACGTCTCAGCAGCAAGGGCTCGCCACTCATTAGGGCTTATGGCGCCTTTGTTACCATTATAACAATTTAGGGATATATGAACAGCTGGTGTATTAAGCTGGAAGTCAGCATGACATGCTGAGTGACATTATCACTCAACCACAAAAGGCCCGCGTTCAGGTAATTGGAGGTTGTATTTTTGTCTCAGCTCGTCTGCAGCAGTCAGCAGGGTTCGTTGGTCTCGTCGTAGGTTCAGAGGCTCAATGCCCAGTTGCCATTCCAATGCAGCGAAAGAGTTCGATTACGCACCTCCCGTGATGAACCTCAAGGTTCTGGACTTTATCCAGGATGCTACGCGTTGTTTTAGAGGCTGTGGAGAGTAGCTCTGCTCCATACTTTACACAAGGTCTGATGTAGGAGGTGTACGTTTTCGTCAGCAGATCCTGGTAGGCGCCCCAAGCTACACCAGCAAGAGTGCCCCAAGCTTTTCAGCGTACATTCGCCAGGTAAGCCTCTGGTCCAGAACAACATCAAGGTAGGTAAGTGGTAGCATCCTAAACTGAGAGTTGATCGCCGTTGAAAACAATGGAGAGGTGGTTATGCTGTAGGTTAGATATCGTGAACAGCCACTGTTTTTCGAGTGTTGACCACCATTCTGTTATATCCGCACCACTGTGAGAGCTCTTTTGGTGCCAAATTGAGAAGGTCGCAGGCTGCAGGAACCGAGCTACTCGTTGCATATACCTAAGACGAGATCATCCGCATATTGGAGCCCCTCAACTCAACGGGCAGATCCTTTCATTGAAATTTGTGAACTCCTGTAAAGCAGAACCCAAAAAGAACTTCCCAATGCACACAAATCATTCGATACCTAATTGATAAAAAGTCTCGTATAATTTTCAATTAATTTCGACGATACCTCATTCGCTGTTAACACCTCGTGTTGAAACCCGTCGTTTATCACAGAAAATCACCTTGCGAAATTCTATCAGTTAGTTATCGATTTCGTACGTCCTTTCGTGTTGGTACACCGTGTGTGGGGGACTTATGCTCACAACAACGTCATGAGAACGCCATTAACCCCAAAACCGCACATCCAGGGACAAGATAACCTTTTAACCTACCGGCGAGCATCGAGGAGTGATTAATATTCATCAGGCACGGGTGGATTATATTCAGGGTGCACGGAGAAGGAATGCGATGTCGTCTGAGGCATGGGCCCGCTGAACGGGTGACAACGGATTCGAAGCCGGTAGGGAAAATCTACGCTTTTCATTCCGAACTAATTCCGAGGAACTTCGGGAATAATAAATCGAACGGACATGCTTCAGGCCGTATTTCTCAATTCCCGTCATCAAAGAGCGAAAATAAATCTTACTTTCACGGAATGCGATGTTATCGGAGCTCAGTTAGAAAGTATTTATCCGTTCGGGGTTCTCATGTTGGATGACCCAGTTAGAAGAGAGCAGAAGTCACAAAACTTGTTGCAAACTTTGAAAAACACGTGGAAGTAATACAGGGGAGGGGTCCTGAAACAAACAGAAGGGATTCGCATTCTTTTTGATTGTTGGCATGACTTTTCAGTATAATATACTGAAAATTCATGCACACAATCAGAAAGATGATAAAATTGGAGAAATTAATAAAGAAATAATAATTAGAGAAATGAAGAAAAACAATATTAGCATTATTGTGGGTGGAAAGTTGTTGAGGGTCGGTCAAATAAGACGAGAATGTGCCGACGTTTCAAGATATAATATATTATATTCTCCTATCATCAGGGCCTAATGAAATGAATAAAATGACAGGGATCAGAAAAATAACTTTGGAAGTGCAACTTTATGCTGTATATGTGTATACAGCATAAACAGTAAAAAAAGGGGTTGTGGATGAACCGAACTAACCAAAAAATAAAATAAAATAAAATTAAATAAAAAAATGAAAAATAAATAAATAAAAATATTAAAAAATAAACAACATAAAATAAAACAAATACCTAAAAAAACCAACAATAATAAGAACGCTGCAAATTTTAAATAAGGGTTTATTATTCTTTGATATAATATATCAAATACATAATAATAAACCCTACATATTATGGAGGTTCAAAAATTAATTCTGTGTCATTAAGAAGATAATAATATTAAGATATTATCTTAATATTTTCAAAAACATTTTTTGATGAAGGACCTACGAAAAAAAAAGGATTTTGCGTCCAAAATTACTCGGAAAACGACACCTTATCTGACCAACTGGTATCCTTCAAAAATCTCATTTCGTCGCCCGATGAAAACCCCACAGCGAAATCGGATCAATCTGGGACTCCCAAAAATAGATTCTAAGTTCATTAACAAATATTTATTGGTTTATACTACTTCAATACAATTTTAAATGATTCATGTAATAAACTCTTCTTGTCGCCGTGGTCCTTGGGGTCCAGGTAGCTGCACCGGGGGGATAGGGGGACGTGGTGTCTCCCCAGGGAGGCGTTGTGTCCCTCGGAAACAAATACAGGTAGCGCATCAGAAGGTGCATCAATACCGGGAGAAAATATAAGGGACGGGAATACTGACCTTGGGGGGGCTCAATGAGCCCCCGCTAGGTGTCTGCGTCTAAAGGCAGCCCATATAAAGCCACTACCGTCCAACGTTCTCCTGGCAGCCCACTCCAATATGAACGGCGGAAAGATCCTTCGGAGCCCCCTCGCCGCGTGTGCGTCCCAGAGTCCACGCCATTGGAGAATAGCTGGAAGTACCTCCACCACCGTCGAATCTGTGAGCTCCCTGACGGCTTGCATCGCTACCGGAGTCCCGTACTTAGATTTCTTCCTATTCAGGAGGGTGCGCAAGGGAAAGGTCGGAGAGTTTGTCGAGATGGCCACCTCGACGACATAAGCAGTGTCATCTTTCTTGATTATGACGTCGGGTCGAATGGCTTGTTCGTCGGTCCTAATCAGGGTCTCCGTCCACACATTCCAACCCTTCCGCCGAGCATATTCACCAAACAGGGCACAGACAGCGTTATGTCGTTTGCAACGTGCTTCACGCATAGATGGACAAACTTGCAGCACATGGTTCGGCGTCTCGCGTTGGGGGCATCCTTCACGACATGCTGCCGAACCTGCCCGGCCTCTAGTCATCCGTGCCCGCAGCGGTATAGCAGCTGCGTATGTCTTGATCGCCGCCAGGGTCCGCCACACGGGCACCCGTTCGTCGGTATTACGCATCCAGGCTGTTGACTGGGGAACATCCCGAGCAATTTTCATGTCTGCTCCGTCGACAGTGTTATGCCATGCAGCTGCCCGCTCGTGGCGCCTGTCAAGTGTCGATGATTCAATGCCACTGTTGTCTTCACGAAACAAAGTATTACGGGCCTCGCTGACACGCTTCTTCCGTAGCAAGGGGATAAGCGCTAAAAAGCACATCAAACCCAGCCCTCCATCCGCCACGGGGGCGTAGAAGAACGCATTGGGAACATCTCTGGGCAGCCTTAGGAATGATCGTAGAATTCCTCGCACTCGTATGTCAAGCCATTGGAGCTGTTTCTTCGTGTGTGCAGTTAAAACAAGTCCATGCACAAGCGACGGTTGCCAGTGGGTTCTGATTGCCTCTAACTTCGTCAGGGGTCCAAGAGTCGACCGAATTATCTTGCCTAAGTCCGTGATAGCTTTGTTGGGATCCGGTCTGACTGGGCCATAGGGATTAAATGTTACGCCGAGGTAGTTCCATACGGCATTCGAGCGAGCTACCGGTATATCATCTAGGTCACCCAGACTGGCAGTCACAGCCAACTTACCCTTCCTAGGAACCAATGGCACATAGAGAGACTTGCCGGCGTTGATCGACAACCCGCAGTGTTGTAGAGCTTCGCGGAAACTTCTGATGAGCACCCGTATCCCAGCGGCCGATGCCGCCAACAAACACGCGTCGTCTGCGAACGCAATCGATCGCCATCGTTTCCCACGGCAAGTGAAGCCAATTCTGCTAGGTAGCGACATCAGGGCATGATCCATGACTGCGTTGAAAAGAGTGCCAGAGAGCGGGTCTCCCTGCCGAACTCCAGCTTGGCACCGTATACGTTGTCCGCCCAAGATGGTGCTGGAAGATCCATACAACTTCATAATATAGTGGACCAAAGACGGAGACCACCCTCGTGCCACCATCACAGCTCTAATTGCATCGTGGCTAACAGAATCAAAGGCCTTGGCCACGTCGACCACCACCAGGTGCAGCTCCCTAAATTTCCGTTTTGCTTCCGCCAATATGGTCCCTTTAAGAGTTACGTTTTGGCCAATACCGTCGACGTTACTGATCAAGCCCCGTTGGTCCCAATCTGGGACTCCCAAAAATAGATTCTAAGTTCAAAAATAGTTCGAATACGACACCTAACTCGACCCCATAGCCGAAATCCTTCAAAAACCCTCTCCCGTAGCCCCTTTTTAGCCTCACGGGCTTTTCCTAACATTTCGATAAGCCGCTTCTCGAACGTCTCGATTACTTATGACTCATCGGGCGGGAAAACGAATCCGACCAAATTTTACACAAGGGTTTTATTAGTATTTTAATTTAATAATAAGGGGGGGGGGGGGATCTGAACATTGTTGGAACAGATGTGGAAAAAAATTCGATTATGGATAATGCGGCCAAAATTACTCGGAAAATATTTGACCTCCTGGGATCCTTTAAACATCCCATTAGTAGCCCCATGAGAGCCCCATTGATCCCCACGGTGAAATCAGATCGCTCTGGGACCCCCATAAATTGACTCTACGTCCAAAAATACTTCGAAAACGCCACCTAACTTGACCCCCATATCCGAGACCCATCAAGAACCCCTCCCGTAGGCACATTAAAATTTGCCATTTGCATGTTGAAATGTTGACAAACTACTCGGTTTACCATCTAGTTGTCCCCGCAAGGTTTTCAGCCCAACCCCGTTGTCGCTATGGGTCTAAAAATTTTAATGTGCCTCCGGGAGGGGTTCTTGATGGGTCTCGGATATGGGGTCAAGTTAGGTGGCGTTTTCGAAGTATTTTTTGGGCGTAGAATCCAATTTCGGGGGTCCCAGAACTACCCAATTTCACCGTGGGGATCTATGGGGCTTTCATGGGGATACAAAAAGGGATTTTTGAATGACAGTGTGGTGTTTGCCGACGGTGCAGAGGTCTAATCCAATGAGGTGGTTAGGGTGAGAAATGACTCCTCTGCTGAGTACTAAATTGTTTATTTAAATAAACATTATTTTTTAGTTTATTTAAATAAACAATTTAGTAATCAGCAGAGGAGTCATTTCTCACCCTAACCACCTCATTTTTGAATGATTCCAAGAGGTCAAATAAGATGTCGTTTTCCGAGTGATTTATACTACCACCCATTTGTTTCCATGTTGGCCTCATTTTTGCAACGTTTAGATTGGGCTACAAGTTGTTACCAGAAAGTCTTTTTGTCAATAAGGTACCTAGTTTACATTTATGAGCTAAAAAAGGGGACAAGCGCACTAAAATATATTGGAAAATGATGAAATAGCTTTTGTTCCCTCGAAACAAGTTACAGCACATTGAAAAAACGGTTTCATCTAAGTAAAAGCCGACTACAGTGAAGGGTCAGTGGGGCTTTTGAAGGGCTTTGGCCAGGAGATCGAATGAGGTTTCGTTTTCGAAGCAATTTTATACGTACAGCCGCTCGACAACAAACCTCAATTGTAACGGTTTTTTTCTTTGAACGCCCTTTTCACTGATGAATGGCTTCGTTTGAACGGCGAAGGCGCATTTGGATGCAGAGCTGAACGCGGGCCGTTCGTGATCAGAAAACACCATCTCTAATGGCGGCTTGTGACTATTCAACGATTAGACCTAGTTATTGAACAGGCGGTTAGGTATGCCAGATGGACTCTGAAAGATTGCCCAGGGACAAGCAAATCGGGGGATCTGGGGCGTTCGGAGTGCTGCACACGAATATGACGGTCCAAACGACGCTCGACCAAAAAAGTGGTGCAATGGAGGGGAAAGGGGACGTCATGGTCATTTTCATTCCTTCACAATTAACATCTCAATTTTTGTCGAAAACAACACCGGACTCGTCTCTTGATCTCTGGCCCCAGGGTTTGATCCCACTCTGCCTTCTTGAGGAGGGGGATGACGGCTGGAAAGGTTGGAGTCAGAGCTTGCAGCTACTACAGAAGGTTTACCTCAGGTTTATGTAACACGCAAAAATTTAGAACTAGGTGCGGCCTCTAATTTGTCCCTTGCGTGTCAAACGCGTAGTAGAGATGGAAGATATGATATCGATATAATATATCGATATTATCGACTGTGAAGGTGCGACAATCGCCACCTTCATTTTCACGACTTTTCAGGAGACCCACCATAAAGTTATCCCCCCCCCCCCAAACTCACAGGAGCGTTATAGCTAGTTTTGGTTTATATAGGGAAAAACCCCTTGAAATGTTCGACCTTTTGTTCAGTTTTTCGCTCATATCTAGGATATTAAGCGTTTTCCATGTTAACACACTATTTGCAAAATTAAAGCAGACAAAATTCCCTACAAAATTCATAATATCAATATTTATTATATTAAAGTTTAATATTGGACCGATAATAGGCCGCTACAGCGCGCTAAAAAATGGCAACTTTTTTCAAAAAAATTGATCGCCTCTGAGGCGACGCTATGATAAATTCTCTGAAAAGTGGGGGAAGAGCAAAAATGGGGCAAGTGTACAAACTACTTAGAACCATTTCCACTTTATGCCGTCCAGTGGCTTCGTTTGAAACATGCCTGAAATCACCACCAGATGGTGTCAACGCAAATAACCTGGCTAGAAGGTTATAAAGTTGCATTGTGCCATTTCACTCAACCCAGTGCTCCGTTTTTATCATGTTCCACCCTTCAAATAGGTGAATATTATTATCAGGTGCTTCAAAGTTTTGCTTATAAGCAACGTAGTTGTACTTCACTCCTGTAACTGAAATTCAGTGTTGTCTTTTTCCTGCACTACCCCAATGGTCTTCCAAGAAGGGGCATGTGCTTGGTGATAATCAAGTTTGAGATTGATACCTCATGTTAAAACTGCATTTAACTCATTATTGTTTAGAAAGAATTTATTGAAGTTTATTGGGGTATATTGATGTTTTCAATTTTTGCTCCCATTGTACAGGGACTGATGACCTGTAAAAGTTAATCTGTGAGTTTTGTCTTGATTTTAAATATTCAAATCGCTAAAGGATCACTGAGCGATTTCCTTTTTTGGACTTTCCCAGGTGGAACCAGAATAAGCACTTACCCTTTGATGGGGCAAGTGCGTAAGTCAGACATGGACAGCTATTTTGGTCATAATGCTCACAATTGAGGAGGCTACAGAAAATTAAATCGTACATCGAAAATCAAGGGATTCAGAGGTATCCAGAAAAAAAAAAAAAAAAAAAAGGTGTAACATCAACGCCTGATTTTTTTAAGTTCCGTTGAAGTTGAACTTAAAAAACTATACCATCCACTTCCCCCACCTTAATGCTTTTACTCTGATATAATGAAATAAGGTATATTCTTTGCAAAAAAATGCCTTCGAAATCGATATTTCGTCACCTCCGGTGGAACAGAGGTTTCCTCAGTTTTTTGTAGATTGCAAAAAGTTGAAAATTTTTCAGCGCGCTCAACAGCCTTACAATGGATCCGATATTCAAATTTAATACGCGCATTTTGTTGGAAATGCCATTTTAATATTGAAATTAATTGTGTTTCCACGAACAACCCTTAGCTTTCGAGATATGCAAAAAAAAAACAAAAACAAGCCATCAATTGAATTGAATAGATGAGCGCAACCTTTTTGTTATTACGATATATTTAATGAGCGAGAGAAACTAAAACAGTAGGTATCTAGCGACCAAACTATGCCACACAACACATCATCCACGTGATGCTCATTACGTAAACAACTGCACCCTAACGACCGATGCGTAATAAAACCTTATGCCGATCAGAGGTAACGAACGGCTCAGGCTGCAAAAATCGTTTTGGAGTCGTTGGAATCAGCCTGAAAAGCTCATTCCATAGACCCTTGTACCAACGAAATCGGACAAAAACTTTCGTCCCCCTTTTGAGGCCTCCTTAGTTACACATCAAAGATAAACAACTTTCGTCGTGAAGGGCCTCCCGAAAACCGATGAAGGGGATGAGGGAGGAAAAATCAAGGTAGCCTATAACCACCCCCCCGAACTCGCTGATGACAATGAGGCCACCCTCATGAAAATCTGTTGAGCCACTCGGGCGTGATGCTCTGTACACAAAAAAAAAAAAAAAAAAAAATATAATAAAAAAAAAAGAAAAAAAAAAGTAGTTTTTACTGGGTTGAGTTCAATAAGGCCAAACTGCTTCTAACTCCGTTTACTCATTTCCCGACGTTTCAAAAACATGGTAGCTTTCATCATCAGGGGGGGACCTGGGAACAATTACGAACAAGGGGTTACGGGTTAGGCATAACCCACTACCTAACAACTAGACCCTTATTATAATTGTGGGCACTTACAGTGAAATCATTCTCAAATTATAATAAGGGTCTAGTTGTTAGGTAGTGGGTTATGCCTAACCCGTAACCCCTTGTTCGTAATTGTTCCCAGGTCCCCCCCTGATGATGAAAGCTACCATGTTTTTGAAACGTCGGGAAATGAGTAAACGGAGTTAGAAGCAGTTTGGCCTTATTGAACTCAACCCAGTAAAAACTAATAACTATTGAATAATGACGGAGGCCACCGAAAACCAACTTAAAAAAAAAAAAAAAAAAACATACATGTCGAAGAGGTGAGCGCACCTTTCCATTTTTTGGAAAAAGGTTGCGCTAAAAACATACATGTCGAAGAGGTGAGCGCACCTTTCCATTTTTTGGAAAAAGGTTGCGCTAAAAAGTGAACATTTAGAGGTAGGTATTTCGATTTTGAAGGCGAGGCGCCTTCTGTTTTCCTAGTCGGACTGGACCATAAGGGTTTTAAAGGATTTTGGCCTGGGGATGTGTAGTGAAGTGTTACCTGTTATCGTACGGGAATCGTTATGCCCTTCCCCCGGCCCTCAGCCTTGTACATTCAGTCACTCTCAGCCGCTAATCATGTACCCGGTGCTGCGCGCCGCATGTCACTCTCGTATTCATTAATTACATTCGGCATCAAATTACACGGCCTAAGTCTCAAAGTGTTGCGTGCTCTATTCTACCCGTCACAATAGGATGTTTGATTAGTCATTTTCATTTACACATCGACTTATGGAGAAGTCTATAAAAGAGGAATGAGGCCAGAATTGCCGTAAATTGATGTCGATAGTTCTAGATGAAAGGTACGATACTGAATTTACATTAAATCACAAATTTTTTGGTTAGACGCACTTTGCACTGAGTATTGTTTTTTGCTTTGGATGTTATTTTAGGTCTATGAGGCGATTCGACTGGCACCGCGAACCATCACCATCCAGGGTCAATGTCTCTGGCTCGCGGAGCGCGGCGAAACGGCCGAAGAAGAAGAGAATGGAAGGGCACTTTTTTTTCTTCTTCTTGGTCTGCAGCAGAAGACGGTGGGAAGAGGGGGACCATTTGTGATTTGCCACGGCGGGGCTGTTGCGGGAAAACATGCGGAAACCGGCCATTGTCCGCTAGATGGGACTCCGAACACGGACTATCGTGCTCTATCCTCACCAATGTCTGTCTCTCCGTCCATCCCATTACAATTCCCTTTCAACCCTTCTTTTTTTCTCCTCTCGTTCTTCTCCCGAGTCTATCCCACGAACTTCCATCCGTCACGGGACAGAAGTTAATCTGGGACAAGCATGCACGCGGAATCGACTAATCTCTGATCGTATCTTGTGTGGAATTCTCAACATGGCATTCTGTAGGTTCACAAGTAGGTTAAGTTGAGTCATAGAAAAATGTGGATTTTAATGACCCTCATACAGGCACCGTCATGGGGCAGATAGCGCCACTGAGCACCCACCAGGTGGTGTTAATGGCCAACTTAACTGTGAATTAGCTATTCAAGAGCGCTAAGGCTGTTCGAATCACTGACTGGGTGACAGATACTGTTTACAACGCACTTGTCAGCACATCAGCAGAGAAAAACAGACCACACATATTTTAGGTTTATTATTCTTGGATTTTCTGTTTTTGCGACGGAGGTCGACGACTCCGATCGGCCCCAAAATTTGAGATTATCCGTTTCAAGAGGTCTAGACTCCAAAACCGCAATGTCCGTCCGCCGTTCGCCGCCCGGGCCGTTTTGGGCAGTAAGGAACCTTTTTAAAAAACGCTGCAAATTTTACACAAGGGTTTATTATTCTTTGATATACTAGGTTACTTGTACAAAAATTTAATTCTGTCAATAAACAAAATTTAAAAAATTTTTTTTTTTGGATTTTTATATTTCAAAAAAGGTTTTTTGGGGGGATTTTTTTTTTTCAAAAATGTGTTTTTTCAAAAATTCTTTAATTTTTACTCGAAAGATATTTAACTTCTTGGGATCCTTCAAAAATCCCATTTTTAGCCCCATGAAAGCCCTATAGATCGCCACAGTGAAATCGGATCGTTCCGGGACCCCAAAAAATGGATTCTACGTCCAAAAATACTTCGAAAACGACACCTGACTCGATCCCACAGCCAAAAGCCTTCAAAAACCACCTTCTGTAGCCCCATTTTAGCCCCAGAGCACCCCACGGGTTTGGGCGATCGGGCTGAAAACCTTGCGGGCACAACTAGATGGTAAACCGAGTATTTTGTCAAAATTTCAGATTTAAAAAAAAATTCCTACTGCCCAAAACGGCCTGGATGGCGGACGGCGGACGGACATTTCGGTTTTGGAATCTAGACCACTTGAAACGGATAATGTCAAATTTTGAGGCCGATCGGAGTCGTCGACCCGCGTCGCGAAAACATAGGTGTATTATTCCAAGAATAATAAACCAAAATCTGAAATTTTGACAAAATACTCGGTTTACCATCTAGTTGTGCCCGCAAGGTTTTCAGCCCGATCGCCCAAACCCGTGGGGCGCTAAGAGGGTAAAATGGGGCTACGGGAGGTTTTTTAAAAAGGCTTGACTATGGGATCGAGTTAGGTGTCGTTTTCGAAGTATTTTTGGACGTAGAATCCATTTTTGGGGTCCCCGGAACGATCCGATTTCACTATTGCGCTCTGTAGGGCTTTCATGGGGCTACAAATGAGATTTCTGAAGGATCCCAGGAGGTCAAAATTTGACCAAAATTTGACTCCCAAAATTTTTTGTTTTTTACTTGAAAAATATTGGGGGCTTGGGCGATCGGGCTGAAAACCTTGCGGACACAACTAGATGGTAAACCGAGTATTTAGCTCAAAATTTCGGGTTAAAAAAAAACAATTTAAACTGCCCAAAAAAGCGGACGGACATTTCATTTACGTCATCTTGAAACATTTCCTAAAATTTTACAACCGAATGAGCTCAGAGGAATACAAAATTAGGGGCTAACCTGTGCGTTTTCCCACCGTGATGGCATCACTCATGTCTTGGGCCCTGTTTATTCACAGTTGATTACACAGTTAGTTGACACCATCTCATCATATTTACCAAGTGCAAAATGCAAGCATTAAGAACCGGGTTTCCGTAATTTCCAAAACATCTTTTGTGTTAGATCACCTAAAAAGGATAATGAACAAATAAATTGGAATTAAAAACTGAAACTATCATTTTTGGTTGATTTCTGAAATTAACATTGCATCAATTAGATTTTAGTTTCTCCATTCAAACTAAAAACTAATTATCTCAAAACTAATTAACTAACATTCTCAGTTAGTTTCAGAATTCATTCTAAAACTGATGGTTTTAGTTCAGTAGTTCGTGAAAATCAACTAGATAGGTTCAGATTTAGTTTTTAGTTTCGGGATACGTTTCTGACTAACTCTGAGCAAGCTGAGCTCAATTTCATTGAAACCGGCCCAAAGCCGAAATGTCGATTGTGGTAAGACTCCTTACTTATTTCTTGGACATGAAGGTCCTGTTCGGCGGATCCTCCTTCGAGGTCGACGTCCTGGCTCACCTTCTTGGCCGGTGGCTTCCCCCTTCAATTCGACCCCGCAATCTTCTTCGGAACCCTCACGCAAATCCTCCTGAACGTACGTGAGCTCGTCAGCCCGAGCCTGAAAAGGATTCGTCAGAAGGAACAGCAGAAAAAACGGTAATGTTGCGACTGAGTGGGAAATAATTTATTGTCGGGGGGGGGGGGGGGGGGGGAGCGCAAAAAAGGCGAAAAATCGTAGAACAAAAAAAAAAAAAAAAAAAAATCGGTGATTTCAAAACAACAAAATCAGTATCTAGTAATTAATATAAAGGGAATTGTCGTCATCACATTTTCCCTTCTTGAGAGAAGTAATTGTAAATAAACAAGTTTTTCGTTGTTTTTAATCAATTTTTTAAATTAAAAAAAAAATCGTCAATTCCGGGATTGGCTAAAAAAAATTCCCGGCATCCCGAGATTGAGACAACTTTCGAGATTGCAAACTGTACACCTCACACACTTTTTGTTCGACTCAAATGCCGATGATGTCTTCAAATCGAAAGCGCTCACTACCACTGGTGACGACTCTACCAATATCAGTGTCGTAGGGATCCACAGGCGGACTCACACACCCTTCATCTTTTATGTATCTTTCTGCCACGCTATCACATCACCTTTTAGTAAAAACCCCATTTATTTCTCCAACAGACGAAAAAGCGAGCTTGTTTTTCCTTCTCGAGGAGGTTTGATAGTGCGGTGGAGAAGTACAGTTAGGCACAATGTTGTGAAGGCGATGGCGAAGGGAGGGGATCTTATTCGCTCCGGAAAACTCTTCTGGGAGCGCGATGAACTTCCCTGGCAGGTCATCAACACCGTCTTCTTCTGCTCTGCTGACTTCCACCCAATGCCTCACCCTGACGATCAACTCATCGGAGGAAAAACTCGGATTGACAGTCTTCAGGATAAGAATAGGTAGAGTGGTCGTACAAGTGTCCTATATTTATCTATTGAACGCACCAAATTACTTTAACAACGACACCTCACTCAACACCCTGTCCAAAACAATGCAAAAATTACACTTGCACCCCCCAATAAAGCCTTACAGAGTGGATGGACAGTTATAGCAACATCATCAATCGATTCTACCTCCGCGCCAGTCCTTGTTGTCATCTGTCCTGGTACGTACAAACCTCGCCTTTCACCCCAACACTGCAATACAATTTGCTCGTGCCCCAAGAAATCTGTTCCTCCCAGCCCCTTAAAATGATGAGTCGCACGAAGTTTATGGAATATTCTCCTAAATGACCAACAGAGGGAATAACGCTTCGAAACTTGTGAAGCAAAAAAATGTAGAAAACCGATAAAGACGTCAGGTTTCCCACGTGTCTAAGCAGTTTTTTTTTTTTTTTTCTGCGGGTTCACTTGGGACTCCAAAATGTGATTCCAAAGTCAGATCGTGCGCAATTGTGAGCATTCTCATTATGTTCCATTTTTTGTACTGATGTACACCAGCAAAAAGTGCGCTTTGATTTAAATTGTTCAGCATTATGCCAAACTGTAAAAAAAAGAAGAAAAAACAGCCTCGAACCGGGCTGTTTAGCTTACCTATTGATGTATCGAACTGTTCGACTGATGCAATGACACAATGCAAGTTTCTGTTGGTGTATTTCTCGTAATGAATCGGTCGCTGCTGTACCCACAAGGCTCCACAACTGTATCTAGTGGCTGCTGTCGAAAAGGAAAAGTTTTTAGCCGAATATCTTGAAACTTCTAAGTCCTATGTTGGGAAATACTCCTGAAATCAAATGACACCAACTATGTATACACAAAGTTTTGATTAATGGAGCAGCAATGATTGATATGTCTTGCTTCAGATAGGGCAGTTGTGAGTTGAGGAACTAGTTCAAAAGGTTCAGAGAATATTATTCACGCAAAATATCACAAGTGAAAACCAATGAGGACATCCTGATCTGCTGATAAGCTCAGATCCAGAGGTCTCCTCTCTCATCGAAATCGTTCCTCGTAATAATCGAAAGCTGAGCCTCGGGTAATCAGGATGATGGATTTACCTCCAATTGTGAGTCCTCATCATGACAACGACGACGGCTATGAATACAACTAGGAAATTTTCTAAGAATTTCCTCGAGAAAAATGCAAACTATTGAAAAAAGTTGACATTTTATTTTTTTATTGAAGAAATTATAATAAACAGCTAAACATTTATATTTGGCATTTTTTATGCTAAACCAATCTTTACCTATCAGTCTGTCACGTTGAATAATTTCCACCACCTTTTAGCGTCATCGGCCGCACTGCGCGCTGTGGAGCAGCCAATCACAAGTCTGACAGTTCTTTGACGTATCAGCGTCTTTTCCACATCTTTCCAGTAATTGAAGATGGATGCATCAATCCATGACGATCCTGCAAATTTGCCAAAGAATCAAATAATAAGTAACCAAATCCTTATTTAACAAGGGTTTGAGACCCTCATCAGGGACCGTAGTGGTCGTCCTTGATTCATTAAACCTAACTAAGACTGTCTGGTTCTGAAAGTCGGTCGATGAAAAATCATTTTAATAAAAAATTAGAAATTCATAAAATATATATCTGTGTAGCTTTTGGGCAGATAAGAGACCTCACAAAAAGATTCAAAATTACTCACAAAAAACCCAAAATTACTGTGAAAACGACGCTTCATTCGACCTCCTGACATCCTTCAAAAGCGAAGAAGCCCCATAGACATATTATGAGTATATATTATATACACAGTGAGGGCCGATGGGACTGAGACCGCGATGTATGGACTCTACGTCGAAACATATGTCGAAAACGAAACCCCACTCGACTGCAAAGATCTTTTAAAAACCTCATATTGCCAACTTTAAGCTCCAGAGCCCGACTGGATGGGTTTGAGGCCCCAAATAAATCGAGTCTACGCGTAAAATTACTTCGAAAATGGCCCAAGTCCTTCAAAGAACCCAATTTTTCGTTTCAATTCCCTTTCTGCAGATTTTAACGGTACTTTTCGAACATATTTAATGCATTACGTGGGGTGCTCGAGCATAATATGCTCAAAATACATCCATCGATTCTTCGGGGAGGTCGGACGGGCATGAGACCCCCATAAATGGATTCTAGGATCAAAATTGCTTCCAAAACGACACCTCACTCGACCTCATGGCCAGAGCCCTTCAAAAGCCCCATTGGTCTGAACCTCCAAATGTACCACGATAATTCCCACGAAGTGGCCACCGCTAAATCAGAGAAAGAAACGCTGCAAATTTTACACAAGGGGGGGGGGGGGGTTCTTTGATAGAGGTAACTAGGTTAATTGAGCAAAAATTAATTGTGTGTCATTAAGAAAAAAATCCTTCTGAACAATGTATGGACAGACGTGGAACCTCAAAAAATGGATTATGCGTCCAAAATTACTCGAAAAACGACCCTTTAACTGACCTCCTGGGATCCTTAAAAAATCCCATTTGTAGCCCCATGAAATCCCCCATAGATCCCCACGGTGAAATCGGATCGTTCTGGGACCCCAAAAAATGGATTCTACGTCCAAGCATACTTCGTAAACGACACCTAAGTCGATATCATAGCCGAAAACTGCAAAAACCCTTCACGTAGCCCCATTTTCGCCCCACGGGCTTTGGGCGATCGGGCTGAAAACCTTGCGAGCACAACTAGATGCAGGAAGCTGAGCGGATCCCAACTAGATGGTAAACCCAGAATTTTGTCAAAATTTCAGATTTCAAAAAAAATAAAATAAAATAAAAGAAGAAGAAGCCTGCTGCCCAAACCGGCTCGGACACGAAAACATAGGTGTAGGTAAGGAGAATAATCGGTGGTGTTTGATAAACTGGCCGACAGTGTACCCCACTGAACGTTTCAATGGAATGGTTCTCTTGGCTGTGTGTCTTATGAAATGTGAGCTACTGGAAGCTGAGGACGATGCAATTGTGCTCGCGAAGAGCTTGTTCCAATTTGTTGTTTTTTACTCTTTCCGAGGGAGTTTTATAGCAGTCAGTTGGCCCTCAGCGGTCTAACGACGTGGGATGACGCGGATCTTGTCCCTCGTGATCATCCCGCTCCGGCTAGCAATGCGAAAACGGTTTTTTCTTCTTATTTTCGAGTGGCGAAGGGATTTTTCAAAGCTCCAAAGAAACCAACAACGAGCTCTTCTAACGACTCCGGGAGATTTACAACAGGCATTAGCGGCATCCCGGGTTAGCGTCAAGACCCGACAAAGAAAAACCCCTCAACGGACATCTGAATAGCGGACAGGCTGACGTCACGAACAAAAACAGATTAACCAGATCATAATCAACACTCGAATATTCGGCATCTGTGGCGTTAAACGCTTCAAAACTCTCCGCCGTACCATATGTTGCGTTTACCTCAACAGGTGACCCGGCAGGGTTGTTTTGAGTGGCCCGGTCAGATTTTGATGCTGAGGGGGTTCTAATTTCGAAGGTAATTTGCCGTGACTGACGCAGTTTGCCGACTCGGCCCAACTGTTGCTGCCGTTTTGATCTTCCGAGATAGGTACCTGAAGACGAGAGTAAATCGTGCGCAACAGCAGACTGGCGAGATTGTTTTGATTGTTTGGACACAAAGTGTGTGAAGATAAAGGAATGTTGAATTCGACAGACGGTTGTGACAGGTACCTTACTGAAGTTGGTTGGTTTTGTGGTAAAAAAAAGTCAAATACGTTTCTCAAGCCGATTTAGTTTCTAGTTGGTATCACAAAGTTCTTATTCGATTGTGAAATTTGCTGCCTCCTAGTTGTCCCGGTTTGGGATTATTATTCTTGCAATGTATTCTTGTCGATGTTCAAAAATTTTGAACGGCCTCAAAATTTGTCATTACACGTTCCAAGATGTCAAGATTCCAAAAACGAAATATCCGTCCACAGCCCGTCCGAGCCGGTTTGGGCAGTAGGCATGTTCTTATAAAACTGAAAATTTGACAAATACTCGGTTTGCCATTTAGTTGTGCCCGCAAGGTTTTCGATTCACGGACAAAAAGTTCCTACCAAAAAGTTCCCGATGATAGAGGGTGGTGGGGAGCAAAAGTTTCCAGTTTTGACGTTCGCTCCCCGCCTTCCAAAACGTCCTATAGATTTGAAAATTGGCTTGAATTGTAGGTTAACATCTTCCCTTAATTCAGTAAAAAAAAAAGGTTCATTTACAAAAACATTTAGAGTGCGAATTTTCCATTTTTCCGAAACAACCGTGGGGCAAAAGTTTCCACAAGTGGGGAAAATGTTTGCAGAGGCGATTTTTGCCCCACCCATCAGTTTAGAGGTGGGTATCCTGGCCAAATCAAGACTGTAAGTTACCATTCAAAAGGGTTCATTTATTCAAATTGCTGAAAACAAAAAATATCATCAGTTTTTGACGTTACGTCATTTTTACAAAGGTTACGACATTTTTGTAACGGTTCGGTTGGCACTATAGCTAGGTGGGATTCTAATCTCGAAGCCCACCTCATCACAGTTCACAAACGTAGTAGTAGAAGTAAAATTTAAATACACCTTGAGTTAGGGGCAAACGTTTCCACTTTCTCCAGCGTCCCATCCATCGTGGCATTGAAGACATTCCATAAGGGGGGTGGATTATTTATTTATTATTAATTCAAACCAACCGTTGATCCTTCTTCCTCAACCTTATCATTTTAGCTACGGCAACTTTTTGTCCTAGGGAGACCAGTTGCGGGAACTTTTTGACCGGAACTTTCTGTCCGGGAACTTTTTGACCGGGTACCAAGGTTTTCAGTCCGATTGCCCAAACCTCTGTGGGCTTTGTGGGGCTAAACAGTGGGATTAAGGGAGGGCTTTTTTGAAGGGTTTCGGCTATGGTGTCGTTTTTGAAGTATTTTTGGACGTAGAATCCATTTTTGGGGGTCTCAGAACGATTCGATTTCACCGTGGGGATCTATTGGCACACTCTTGGCCTACAAATAGGATTTTTTAAGGATCCCACGAGGTAAAATATTTTCTGAGTCATTTTGGTCGCACAAAATAATCCATTTTTCGAGGTTCCACATCTGTCCGAATAATGGACAGATTTTTTTTTTTTTTTTTTTTTTTTTGACAGAATTAATTTTCGCACAACTAACTTATATCAAAGAATAATAAACTCTTGTGTAAAATTTGCAGCGTCATCGATTGAATACCAAAACTTCAAAATTCACCCGATAGGTATAGTCACAACTAGGCCGTCACAAATCGTCCAGAAACTAGCTTTTATTCAGAAAATACTTGTTTCTAAGAGCAGAAACAATCTTCAACCTTCAGAAACCGGTTTTCGAACGAGGAATAAATTCGCGAGGATTCCACACTGCAGTGTCTATGAGACTAATAGGGCTTCTAAGGGGCTGAGAGTGGGGGCTTTGAAGTGCTTGGGCCATAAGGTGGAGTAAGGTATCGTTTTCAAACTTCGTAGTTACGTATCGTTTTCACATTACGGTGGTCTTCAACCGAGTTCTACACTCACAGAACAAACCCTTTTACAATCCAATTTTGGTGCATAACTGAATTCCTCTATCGTCACCTTCGCAGACCCAGTTGCAACAATTTCTTGCCCTCATGCACGCACTTGGGTCACAGATCTGTTACATTCTAGCGGATTACTTCGAATAAACATTCCGCCATTTCCGAGGCCCGCATCGTGATTCGATTTGCACGTGCACGCTTGAACGAGATACGATTCGAGTATTACCGGAGACATCCTTACGGTCGCGTGCGGCAATTCGGGATTTACGAGGAGGCCCCAACGGATAAAAATCGAAGGAAACGGAAGATGTTCGTATTTATGACTGAGGATGAATTTGCAAAAGCGTTGAATATCTAAGAGTATGGAAGAGTCCGGTTGCTTCTGTTGAGTAGTAGAGTTCGGTATTATCGAAACCCGTTATTGCTGCTTCCTTCAACAGAAACCAACAGTGGGTCTGCCACCAGTTGGCTGATTTCGATGCAGTTTTGATCAGAGTTGGAAGGTTATTTATATATTTCTCAATCAGACATACATTTAAGTTTATAATATTATAATAATAAAATTAAAGAACACTTCTAAAAATAAACTTCAGGTAGCTCTTGGGATACCTCCCCCCACCCACACCTCATGAGACCCTTAAAAAATCCCATTTGTAGCCCCATGAAAGCCCTATAGATCCCCATCGTTCTGGGACCCCCGAAAATGGATTCTACGTCCAAAAATACCTCACAAACGACAACTAACTCGATCCTATAGCCAAAAGCCTTAAAAAACCCACCCGTAGCCCCATTTTAGTCCCATAGCGCCCCACAGGTTTGGGCGATCGGGCTGATAACCATGTGGGCACAACTAGATGGAAACCGAGTATTTTGCCAAAATTTCAGGTTTTAAAAAAATTCCAACTTCCCAAAACGGCCCGGACGGCGGACGGACATTTCGGTTTTGGAATCTAGACCTCTTGACACGGATAATGTCAAATTTTAAGCCGAACGGAGTCGTCGACCTCCGTCGCGAAAACATAGACCTGTGAATTATTCCAAGAATAATAAACCAAAAGAATTGACTTCAGCAAACATCACTTGGTGGCCTCGCGAAGCCATCTTTGAAGATTAATAATACAATTAATAATAAAAGTTCATGGGCGGCACCTTGCGGTACTCCATATGCTTGAGATCACTGACGAGCATTCAGACGCACACATAGCTGCCTTTTCCATAGACAGGTTCTAAACCACTCCAATAAAACAGCCAGAACTCACATCTCTTCCAACTTCCGAAGCAGTTTCTCATGAGAAATTGCATCGAATGACTCCGCCAGGTTTAAAAAGACCCCCAACGGCTTTTTACCTGATACAAGAATCTCGAAGACAAACGATGTTAGAGTGCAGGCTAAGAGGCTAACTGATCATTTGAGTAGTGCAATGCCCTCCAAGTAATCAACCAGCTGGGATTTGACCCATTTCTCCAATATCTTAGGGAAAAAACCGAATAAAGAAAAAGGTCAGTTTTCCAACTCGGAGGCATTTCCCGCCTTGAAAAGAGGAACCACCTCATCGATCTTGAGTTTCGAAGGGAAAACCGCCTGATTCTAAGCTCAGATTGACCAATTTCGTCAGCGGAATGGCCATTTCCTCTTTGATCTGCTTCAACGTCGCCCTGGGGCTCGAGAGGCATCTCAACAATGATTCCTATTTCAAAGGGAATTCACATCGGGCTGACACCAGCCTTAGTCAAAAACGCTGCAAATTTAACTCAAGGTAGATTATTATTTGGTATAAATCTTGCAAAAATCATTTCCATGTAAATAAAAAGCATTTAATCCTGTTGTTTTTAGCAATTTTAAACTTAAACAATTTAAAATTAAAAAAAAAATGCAAATAATTTTGGAGAGAGTTGGGACCCGAAAAATTGGATTATACGTCCAAAATAACACAGAGAACGACATCTCATTCGACCTCCTAGCCAAAATCCTTCAAAAAACCCTCCTGTAGCCCCATAGCGCCCCACGGGTTGGGCGATCGAACTGAAAACCATGCGGGCACAACCAGATGGTAAATCGAGTATTTTGTCAAAATTTAGGATAAAAAAAAACCTACTGTCCAAAACGGCTCGGGCGGCAGACGGACATTTCGTTTTGGTTTATTATTCTTGAAATAACACACCTATGTAATTGCGACGCGGGTCGAACATTCTAATCGGCCTCAAAATTTGACATTATTCGTTTTAAGAGGTCAAGATTCCAAAAACGAAATGTCCGTCCGCCGCCCGAGCCGTTTTGGGCAGTAGGATTTTTTTTTTTAATCTGAAATTTTGACAAAATACTTGGTTTACCATCTAGTTGTGCCCGCAAGGTTTTCGGCCCGATCGCCCAAACCCGTGGGGCGCTATGGGCTACGGGAGGGTTTTTGACTATGGGGACTACGTCGAAAGCGACACCTAACTCGAGTTAGGTGTCGTTTTAGAAGTATTTTTGGACGTAGAATACATTTTCGGGGGTCCCAGAACGATCCGATTTTACTGTCGGGATCGATAGGGCTTTCATGGGGCTACCAATGGGGGTGTATGAAGGATCCCAGGTCAAATATTTTCCGATTGAAAAAAACATTTGAACAAAAATGTTCTATATAAATTTTTTTATTGACACAGAAATAATTTTCGCACACGTAACCTTTATTATTCCAAGAATAATAACCACCCCTGTTTCCTGGTAAAAAAAATCCTTCATAAGCCCTACATCTAAAGTTTAGATTCTAAACCCCTTTATAGCCTCACAGGGCAATCGAGTTGATAAGCTTGCGAGACCAACTACGAGAGGAGCCGAGTGTTTTGTCAAAATTTCAGATATAAACAACAAAATACCTTCTGCAGCTCGCAACAGACATGTCGGGTTTCGTCCTCCTGTGGGAGACAAGAACACTCGGCAAACACGAGGTTGTGAGGTTGGATGGGGTCCCGTCCTTGATCTTTGCAGTTACCTCACCGCAGGGACGTCCTGACCCCGCAGTCCCACCACATGGACCTCACTGAGACCGGGACTCCACGTTGGCCGAAGTCGAAGAAACAAAGCTGCAAAATTACATTTAATGTTACACGAGGGTTTATTACTCTTTGGTAAGAAATGAGGTAAAATTAATTCATTCGTCGATACAAGGCTACAAGAGACTTATAGAGACGTGGTTGGATAGATCTGAGATTCTCAAGAATGGAGTCTACATCCAAAAATACTTCGAAAACAACACCTCATTCGAACTCCGGCCAAAGTTATTCAAAACTCCCCTTTGGTAGCCTCTTAGATCCCCCGATGACACCACAAACGACCTACTGGTAAAAATCCTTCAAAACTCCCATCTGCAGCCCCTTAGGAGTCCCATTCATCACCACGGTGCAGTCAGATGCGTTTCTGGATTCTGCATCCAAAAATACTTCAAAAACGACACCGCACTCGACCTCCTGGCCAAATTCATTCAAAAACCCAATTTGTAGCCGCTCTGAAGCCCCTTGGTGAGGTCAAATTCTTGGAGTCTGGGGACCTAGGTACTAAATGGATTCTGCATCCGATATTACATTAAAAAACGCTGCAAATTTTACACAAGGGTTTATTATTTTTTCATATAGGTTAATTTTGCGAAAATTACTTCTGAATGAATAAGAAATATTTTTTGAAAAATTAAAAAAAAGAAGAAAAAAAAAGCCTATAACGTTCGGACAAATGTGGGTTCTCGAAAAGTGGATAATTAAATAATCCACTTTTCGAGAACCCACATGTAAATTTTACATCGGAAATTATTTGACCTCCTGCGATCCGTCAAAAACCCCATTTGTAGCCCCATGAAAGCCCGATATAATATATTATATTATCGCCACGGTGAAATTTGATCGTTTTTGGACCCCCAAGAACGGATTCTACGACCAAAAATACTTCGAAAACGAAACCCAACTCGACTCCATAGCAAAAACCCCTTCCCGCAGCCCAAGAGCGCCCCACGGGTGAAAACCTTGCGGGCACAGCTAAGTAGATGGTAAACCGAGTAGGTATGTTATCAAAATTTCAGATTAAAAAAAAATTCCTACTGCTCCAAACGGCTCGGACGGACATTTCGTTTATAGAATCCAGAAATCTTCAAACGAATTTCTTCAAATTTTGAGGCCAATCAGAATTTTCAACCTCCGTCGCGATTACATAGGTGTATTATTCCAAGAATAATAAACCAAACGGCACGTCATTCGTCACTATGTCCCAAACTCTTCAAAGTCCCCTCCCGTAGCCCCTTTTTAACCCCATACAGCCTCAGTCGTAAGAGGGCGCCACGATTTCATAACTAAGAACACATTTTTACGGCCCTGCGGTTTCATTATAACTTTAAAAAGAATGTTCGACTGGTAAGGCACCTAGTCACCGGGGGGATTTTCGGCTTCGGTCCCTCATGACGATCGTGCAGATCTGCGTCTGGCGGCAGTCGTGAGGAGCTGAGGGCATGGGCGTATACAGGGTGGGGCAGGGGGGGCCGCGGCCCCCCCCTAGAATTTTCGGGAGCACAAAAATAAATTGTGCTGAACTCAAAAGAAAGAATGCGTAGGTAGGGGCCAGGAAAGGAAATTATTGGAATTTGGAAACACTAGCACTCTGACATGGGGGCCTCACTTCGCTTGCCCATTTGAATAATAGGGATTTAGTATTAAAATTTAGATCTGTAGATAGGATACAGAACAAACGGCGACTCAATTGGACTGTAAACAACGAAAATAGGAGGAGTTGTACGGATTTGCGAGGGTCAGAAATTTCGCTCAATGCGCTTATCGGACGTAAAAATGGCCGGGGATTTCAAATGCATAAAAAAATTAGGGGTTCCTATTTAAAATAAGAAAGTTGGGCGCAAATGAGGCCCGCATTTTGGGAGGATCTCAACCCCCCTATTAGTAGCTGAAAGGGATCCCGAGACGATAGAAAAAAGCTACAAATTTGACAAAATGGTTTATTATTCTTTGATATAGGTTACATGTTCGAATATTATTTCTGGAACAACAACAAAAATTTTACAAATCTTTTTCCTTTAAAGCAATTTTTTTACTCGGAAAATATTCGACAGGTTGAATTCTGGGAGTCTGAATTCGACAGGAGGTCTCTTGGAATTTTTAGGCTGGTAGGTCTGTTGCGATGACTCCTGTCCCAAAGAATTACGAATGAAAGTTGAACAAGACCCATGGGGGTCTTTTAATGAATTAAAACCCGCCACCTCCACGTTGGTCCATCCCGGGCGCACCAGAACGGTGTGGCTAACGCCGGAGAGGGCAGGAGGGCCCGCTGTACTCCCCCTAGGGCAGTGCTGAAGATGAAGAACAAGAAGACATCAAATTTTGAAGAAACATAAACTTATGCACTTGTGCACTTCCCCTAGGGGAAGAAAGCGAGCAAGAAGTTACGCGAAAGATTGTTATGGACCAGAAATGGCCTTAGATACAATCTAAGAAGCTCCTACGAAGAAGAAGGGCCTACGGCGGACGGACATTTCGGTTTTGGAATCTAGACCTCTTGAAACGGATAATGTCAAATTTTGAGGCCGATTGGAGTCGTCAACCTCCGTCGCGATTAAATAGGTGTTGACAAAATACTCATTTCACCATCTAGTTGTGCCCGCAAGGTTTTCAGCCCGATCGCCCAAACCCGTTGGGCTCTGTGGGGCTTAAAAAAAGGGCTACGGGAGGGTTTTTTAAAAGGGTTTCGGCGATGGGATCGAGTTATAACTCGACCTATAGGTTTTCGAAGTACTTTGGGACGTAGAATCCGTTTTCGGGGCTCCTAGAACGATTCAATTTCACCGGGGGCTCTAATGGTACTACAAATGGGATTTGTGAAGGATCCCAGGAGGTCAAATATTTTCCGAGTAATTTTGGATGCTTAATCCAATTTTCGAGGTTTCATGACTGTTCGTTCAAACAATGTGTAGATTTTTTTTTTCTCAAAAATATTTTTTTATTGGCAAAGAATTAATTTTTGCACAAGTAACTTATGTCAAAGAACAATAAACCCTTGTGTAAAATTTGAAGCGTTTATATATGTATACATATATATGTAAAATAGCGCTTAGTGGGGTGGCCCCCCCCTTGGCTAAATCCTGCCTACGCCCATGGCTGAGGGTCTCCTCGGGGGTGCCCAGTCGTGATTCGAAGATACTCGCGTGCGGCGAAGGTCGAGTTGCATCTGCATCACATGCGACTCCACCGGCCATCCCAACGAAATTTCTTCCACGTCGCCGTCATCTGCAAGGCGAAAATCTATTATATATTTGAGTAATTTAACATAAAACGCTACAAAATTTGTATGTTACACGAGGTTTTATTAGTCTTTGATACAGAAAAATTATGCAAAAATCAATTCTGTGTCATAAAGAAATAATTTTGAAAAAAAAAAAAAAAAAAATCTGTACAATGTTTGGACAGATGTGGGACCACGAAAAATGAATTATGCGTCCAAAATTACTAGGAAAACGACACCTTATTTGCCCTTGGGATCCCAATTTTTGATGAAAAAAAACAAAAAAAAAAAAAAAAAAAAAAAAAAAACGGCCCTTTGGGCCTAGCTAGGGGCAAGACCCCAGGGCCCCCTGGATGCTTTTTGCTTAGAGCCTACGGCTGAAATTCAATAAACATGGAACTTCCATGATGGAAGATGGCATTGCTTTATTAACCGTGGGATTGAAACCCATCTTGTGTGTTGAAAAAGTAACTGTCCGACGGCGAATTATAAAATTATAGTGGCCTGACGGTGAGACGGCGGGTGAGGACGCCGAACTAGTGGCCAAACGTACGACCAGTGAGGACTACGAACTAGAGGCCTAACGTACGTGAGTTGAGGACAGTGGCCTAACGTTAAGACAAAAACAAAAAGATGCCGAACTAGTGGCCTAAATTCATTTCCGTTTTAATAAAATTGAGCTTTTAGATCGAAATGTGGTGTTTCGAGTGCGTAATTAGTGCTCTTTTGCTCTTTGGTGCTCTGCCGTGCTCTTCAGCAGATGGCACAAAAAATTAGCGGCGAGATAATTATAAAACCGAAGAGGTGCACCATTAATTATTACATGGTAAATGGTAATGGGGTAGGAAATTGGGGGGGGGGGGGTGATGGTGGTGGGGACTAAAGACATAAAATGTCCCAATGTATGCAAGCGTTTCAAATAGCACCGAAGGGCACCGAAGAGCACCGAAGAGCACGGTAGAGCATAGCAGAGCACCACAGCAAAGAGCACCTAAGAGCAGCAGAGTTTCCCGTCACGTTACGACATAAAAAAGCGTTACGCAACATGATCGCGAAAAATATTTATTCTCTACGGATTCGTAATATTACGAATTAATATTACGTAAATAAACGTGACACTCCCGCGTCTCCCTCCCCGATTGATTAGGTATGCGTCTAGTCCAACATTATTCGGAAAACAACACCTTATTTGACCTCTTGGGATCCTTCAAAAATCGCATTTGTAGCTCCATGAAAGCACCATTGATCCTCCCGGTGAAATCGGATCGTTCTGGGACCCCCCAAAAATGGTTTCTACATCCAAAAATACTACGAAAACGACACTTAACTCGAATCAATACCCTGAACCCTTCAAAAACCCCTCCCTTAGTCCCACTTTAGCCCCACAGCTGAAAACTTGCGGGCACAACTAGATGGTAAACCGAGTATTTTTGTCAAAATTTCAAGAGTTAGTTGCCTAAAATCATCTTTGTCTGTAGGTACATAAGACAAAGCATAATCGCGCCACCTATTAACATTTTTCTCCCGGGTCCTTCACCTTGCCGAAAACGGCACCCACACTTCCCTCCTCGAAATACTTGTGATTTAACTGGCTTTTAATTAGCGTTGTAAAATAACCCCCTCGAACTAAGTTCAAGGAGAATCGTGACGGCCTGATGGTTGATAAGGGAGAACAATAGTCTTCGATGGGAAACGGAACAATGAGGATGAGACGGTGCCAGTTCCCGAGCAAGTCCAGATTCACACCACCTGCTGAGTTTTGGCGAGCAACATAACATTGTGTATGGGCACTTTTGTAAGTCATATTTCAGAAGACTCGGCTGGAAGCATGACGCCTAAATTTGTACCATTCGATGCTCCTGTGCAAAAAAAAAAAAAAAAAAAAAAACAACACGGAAAGCGGGGACTACAAAAGCGAATTGAAAACAAACGTCGTGAAGGATAGCAGGACCAAACAAAATTTGAACAAAATTTGATAGTAGGCGATAATTATGTAGGTAGGAATACCACCATCACAGGAAGTCAACCGATGTCATCATTCCGTCGGGACTCACGAATGACCGCAGAATGAATAAAATTAGGTAATTATTCACAACAAGCCACGGAAGAATTTTCACACTGAATACACCAAAACTTTGGACTCAAAACTAAATAGAAAACCCTATTTTCAAAACAGCCCTAGGGCAGCTGCTGCCAGATCCGACGGACGTCAACCCGCCCGAAAGCCAAAACCGCCGAAAAACCGCCCTACAGGCATTCTTCAAACATTGAGAAAAGCTGTTCTTTTGGAAGTTTTATTTAAATAATAAATATAGATACACGATGAAGGTGAATGAATGAAATCTTTATTCACGAAGGTAGAATATTACCTATATACCTGCCTAGTCATTGGCTAGTAGCCAATGACTTGGTAACCAAACTGAAAATGTCGAGAATAAAAGTGAGAATAAAATAATTTTATATTTTTTCATTAGGTATATTAAATTATTTAATTAGGTATTTAACAATACAATGTATTGTATGTCATACTAGGTACCTAGTTACGACGTGAAGGTAAACTTACTTTAGTGAGTTACCTTTCCCACGTCACAATAATATTATGATATTAAAGGTAAACCTATATTACAGGATGTATACCTATATGACGTGGGATAACTCATTAAAAAAAAAAGCTGCAAATTTTACACACAAGTACCTATTCTTTGATATAGGTTAGATACTTGTGCACAAATTTAATTCTGTCAATAAAAAATATTCTTGAAAAAAAAAAAAAAAAATGCAAGGATAGGTACTTGTGCACAAATTTAATTCTGTCAATAAAAAATATTCTTAAAAAAAAAAAAAAAATGCAAGACCTCGAAAAATGGATTAAGTATGTGTTCAAAATTACTCGAAAAATATTTGACCTCCTGGGATCCTTTAGAAATCCCATTTTTACCCCCATGAGATCTCCAAGGTGAAATCGAATCGTTCTGGGACCCCCAAAAATGGATTCTACATTTACAAATACATACGTCGAAAACGTCACCTAACTTGACCCCACACCGAAATCCTTCACAACCCCCTCCTGTAAAATAGAGCGATGAAGGATGAGAATTCAGATGAATACTGAACCGAGTAGGTGGTGGTAATCTGCTTGTGTGTGAGAAATTTCTCCTTCTGGACAACAATGATTGTCCTTTGGTTGGTTCTCCGAAGGAGAAATTTTAGGGAATTTAAAAGTATCGATACTTTTTTAGGAAAAAGTCGATAGGTACTTGTTTCCATTATGCTATCTAATATAAAATGATATAAATTTTATGCTATCTGTTCTCTGTGGCATGGAATTATTATTATTAATAATAATTATTATTCCATGGAATAATAATAATTATTATAATAATAATAATTATTATTATGATGATTATTATTACGATGATGACGGAATAATAATAATTATTATTCCGTCATCATCGTCATTACTTTCATCGATCGTGTTGCCGATCATTCAATTTCAGCCAGAAATATGGTGTTGTGTCTGCTTTTTGACGACATCAAGTTCTCATTTTCACGCTTGTTCATCAAGAATCTTCAACAACTCGGAACACCGTCGCCGAACGAAGTGAATCACTCTTTTGACCTCGGACTGCATTTTCCCCGTTTGGCTATGTTTGAGGGTACACTTCTGAAGGCCCCCAGTGTCTCAGTTGTCGTTTTTGGCGCCTCGCTTTTCCCCCCACGTTAGGAATCCAAAATGTACCAGTTCAGCCGGAGTTGACTCTGTCTATAGGTACCTAGTTCATTGTCGCCTCTCGGGTTTCGCAACGTGTCCCACACTGCATTGTCGTTGTATATCACGCCAATAAATTCGCCAGGCAGAAAACGCCGAGAGGTTGTGCTATTCTCGAAGAAGAGGCGTTCTGGGTCAATAGGGTGAGGTTATACGAAAGAAGGAGAATGCCCAAGAAGTTGATGGGTCTCGGTTTGGCCGCGGAAAAGAAGAGATTCTAAAATATCCGCCGTCCAGGCAAGTTCAACGACGTTGTGTCGACGGACTTGACGTGACGGATTCACGTTAATATCATAATAATATGTCAAGCTATGTCAAGCTCTGCGAACATATTATGTTCGCAGAGCTTGACATAGATTTTCTGTCCGTTTGGTTTATTACCTATTCTTGGAATAATACACCGATGTAATCGCGACGGAGGTAGAAAATTCAGATCGACCTCAAAATTTGACATGATTCGATTAAAGATTTCTAGATTCCAAAAACAAAATGTCCGTCCGAGCCGTTTAGGGCAGTAGGATTTTTTTTTTTTTTTTTTTTTTTTAATCTGATATTTTGACAAATTACCTATATAGTCGGTTTACAATGTAGTACCTAGTCCCCGCAAGGTTTTCAGTCCAATCCCGAACCCGGAAGGGTTTTCGAAGGTTTTCGGCTGTGGGGTCGAGTCGTAAAATCCATTTTTGGCCAAAAAATGGCCCCCGGGGGTCTCAGAACGATCCGATTTCACTGTGGGTATCTATGGGGCTTTCATGGGGGCAACAAATGAGATTTTTGAAAGATCCCATACAGGTGGTAAAATAAGGTGTAGTTTTCCGAGTATTTTGGGACGCAAAATCCATTTTTTTCGAGGTCCCAAATCTGTTCATACATTTTACAATAACAATTAAAAAAAAGTTTTTAAAAAATGTTTCAGAAATTTTTTTTAATGATACAGAATTAATTTTTGCACAGTGAACCTCGATCAAAGAATAATAAACCCTTGTGCAAAATTTTCAGACCTGAAAGCTTTTCACCTGTGAAAGCTGCGAAATCTTGGATTGTTAATGATGATGTTGACTGTTAGGATTAATGTGTGTGGACGTCTGATGCTGTCTAACGCTGAAAGCGCTCGCCAATTCATAGTCAGTGATGTAATCGACGAACAGTGTGTTGGTTCTGAACTAGCTAGTCCATTCTCCGTCTTCATCTACCTGTCCATCAATAAAACATCCTCTCAGGTGGGTATACAAGATCGTAAAAGTCGATTCCGAGAATCTTTATGGGGCGTGGGCTTTACAGGGTTTTACAGAACCACTTGGAACCTCGTTCAAGGACTGAGAACAAAATACATTTTATCATTATGAGCGGAAGAAGGAGGGTATCATTACCTTGGGAATTTGTAGGGTTTCAACAAACCAAGTCGTCTGGAAACTTGTGACTGGATTCAACCGAGGGGAACTCCAGTGCAGGCCAATTTTCCAGTTTTACTGGATGACATCCACGTCTTGAATTCTACGTTTCCTTAAGCTTCATGAACTGTCTGCTATGTTGGACACTATTTGTATGGTTGCCAGGCGGTCCTGAATGTCCTTATTTTGTTTATTCTCCTGATGAAGGCATTTTGCAGGGATTGAATTGGCGCAATTTAGATTATTCGGAATCGCTCAATAACAGATTTTGAATTAGGTATATTTTTTTTCTCCCCGGGGTTTGGTTTGTTTTCTGAACGTTATTTTTCGCTCAAAAAATAAAACAACTTTTTTTCGCGAAAAATAAACTCAAAGACGTGGAAACCCCTTATTAAATTATCAAAAACCAAATCTGACCATACCGTTGGAATGTCCTTTCAATTTTCTATCTCCCTTGTACCAAATTAAATTTTTCAAACAGTAAAAAAAAAGTATCGTACTGATGATAATGGTCTAATCGACAAAAACTTATTTTTTATCGTGGAAATAGGTACTTCGTCCATTTCCGAGCTTTGCTGACTCAGAAAATAAAACTCACTTTCAGGGCATTCTTTTTCTCACTCAGAAATATAGCTCAGCTTGCAAATTTTCACGTGGTTGAGTTTATTTTCTGATATACTGAAAATACCTAATAAAAATCGCACCAATTCAATCCCTGGTATCAAGAGACCCCAGAATAGTTGTTTTGAATCTGCTCTGATAACTTGAATTGGAATTTCTTCTACAGCTTCAGTGATCTGGAAGAACATTGGCCATACTTCGATGTCGTTGAATGTAGAAACTGCTTAGTTGATGTTCTTCTGTAAGTATAAAGAAGTGAAAGGCCTGATAATTTGTTACAGTGAAGTGAGGCTACTTGAGAAAATGTTTTGATTCTAATTCAATTTTAGGTTCTGAAAAAGATTATTTTT